>SFCI01000091.1:0-38160 GCA_004681135.1 Hericium alpestre | reverse complement strand
CGCGCGACGGGCTGTATGAGAGCATCACGACCGTGCTGACGTACCCGCGCGGAGACCCCATTCGCGAGGGCGTTATTGAGGGTGAGCGAGCTCTTGAATTGTCTTTTACGATGGCTGATGGAGGGGGTTGTAGCGTACGATAACACGATGAAGAAGATGATCATCGCTGCGACGGTGCTCGCCGCCGTGCCTGTCGTCCTCGCGGTGTTCATGCCGAACTGGTACCTCGGGGACAAGCAGAACGCCGTCGAGGATATCGTCGAGGTCGTGGAGCCCTCTCACAACGAAAAGGACAAGGACGCGGTATCTGCGGCTTGATGTTCACGGTATTATGTGGAGGTTTTAGTTTGAGACAGTATTACGATTTTAAGTTATATGTAGTACGATTCACGACCGATGATATACTAATCCAATCCCGACTCTGTTCTGGATATTTTTGTGGTTCACTTCCGATCCCGGGCGAGATGGCCTGGTGAAGTTCGAGTTGTTCTAATGTTCAGATGGTGATGCGATGATGACTAACTGGACTCAACACAAGTACTTCCGCTTTGCTTCCGCTGGTGCCACCACTGTGCAATATTTCCTTCTAAGACTCCTAAGACCGCATCGAATGCGTAAGTCGCACTCGGCGTAAAGCCTGTGAGCACCCTCTTTCCTACCACAATGTTCTCATCGTCCAGCCGCCCCCACCACGCCCCGCAAGTCCTCTCCCACAGCGACGTCCTCCGCGCTCTGGGCGTACCAGATTACGCCATAAACGAACCGGGTCCGCCCTCGTCAGATGGCATCGAGTGGGGCGAGTCCTCGGGCGTCTTTCCTTGTATGTGCGAGCAGTGCATCCTGAGCGAGAACCCGGATCTGCTCGTCGAGGTGCCATCTGACGACGAATCGGATGTTGAATATGTAGGAGACGCGCAGGGCGCTTCCAGTGCGCGCGACTACGACGGAGCACGGGCACACGGACCTAGTTTCTTTGGATCAGTGATGGTGGAGAAAGATAGGAAGGCAGGTGTCGCGGATGGTGCGCTCAATTGCCCATCGTGTGGACTCAGTGGTAGCGAGAAGTTGCAGTTTTGCTCAGTATGTCGGAAGGTGAGTGCAAAGGTGTTTACGTTGTCCTGTGGTTCCAACTTAGTGAACCTTCGACATCCGTCCTTAGGTCGCATACTGCTCTCGCAAGTGTCAGCTTGACGACTGGAAGTCGCATAAGCCTGCGTGCAGTATGTCCTTATCCTACACTTGATAGAGTCGTAGTCTGACACGGATCCGGTTTCAGAGAAGTCCGCAGGCGAAGACAAGGGGAAGGCGAAAGCAAAGGAAGCCGGGGATCAAGCTTCAGATGGGTCCAGTGTAATCAAGGACCTCATCAACAAAGATGATGCTGGCGACGTCTCACCAACTATCACGGAGCAGATGTCCCGGCTCTCACTCTATGAGTGCGCGTGCTGCGGTTGGGACAAAGACCACGATCTCGAGTTCTGCAGCGCGTGTAGAACGGTGTGTCCATTTGCTTGCCAACCTCGCGCTCTGCTCTCACGCGGCAAACTAGGTGAAGTACTGTTCAGAAGATTGTAAGAATGAGGTCGGAAAACGCATCAACCCATCTGCGGTACGTCTATCGATTTCTCGCTCTTCATCATACTCAACTTTCGGAAAGATTACGTAAAGAAGGAGGAAGATAGCCTTCGCGTCAAGGCGGCCGCCGCTCCATTGCGGCGAATGTATGTTCCGGAGAAGGTCATGAACAAGTGCTCTCACTGTCAATCCCGCAAGGGCGGTGGATGGAACAAGTGGAAAGTGTGTAAATGTGGCGAGGTAGGATCATGTTGCTGCCATCTTGATAATATCGCCCACTCATCCGCTTTTTAGGTGTGGTTCTGCTCTCCGGACTGTGCAAAGGAAAGTTGGAAGACCCATAAGGCTGCCTGCGGTATGAACTAGTTTTGTCTATATATTTCGCATGATTCTGAAATTTGAAGCAGGTATTACCGATCAGCTTGACATTCAGACATTCTACCCATTCTTTGCGTTCCTTGTCGAGCGCTCTCATTGCCACGAGCTCAAGCCTCCTCACATAGCCTTCACCCGTACTGTTATGAACCCAGGAACTCTCGAGCTCCATCCAGGTCGTTTCGACGATGGGTGGGAGGCAGTACCGGTCTTCCTTGCCCCGTTTACGCGCCGCCGCAGGCCCCTCGATCAGACATGGTGGCCCAAAGCCAACGACGACACAGTACGTGCCCGCCTCGCCGAACGCATCCAGCGCGAGGGCTTCGTACTGCCCATCATCACCTCAGTTCTCGTCGCGTTGNTCTCGGAGATGTACACCACCACATCTGCCGTGGACAGCGACGCGCGCCGCGTGCGCCTGCGTTACCGCACCGAGCCCATCACCGATTTCGGCATCTGCGCTGGCAGCGCGCGGGTGACGAGCCAGGACCAGCTGGCGTACATCGACAAGCTCGGGTCGATAACGCACGGACAAGACCCGAAGGACCACTACTGGATGTACTTCCTCACGGCGCGCGGCGAAGAGATCCTCCTGGACTGCGCGATGTTCACGTTCAACATGAACATGATGCTCTTCATCCCGCCGTACATCCCATCGAGACACGCTGGGGCGCCGGTGAGCCCGCTCGTGCCTGCGTTCTTCCAGGAGCGGGAGATACGCAACAACACGCCTGGCATGTATACCGAGCGCACGAGGCTGAGCGTGCTGCGCGATCCCCAGCTGCAGAAGGTCGCGGAGAACAGTGCGCGCGGGTTCACCGCGAAGGACGAGGAGCGTGTCGTGGCGTTCATGGAAAAGCTGGCACGGCGGCAGGCAACGCAGGTCGAGCGCGAGCTCACGATGGGACTCTTGAACGACCATTCAATGACGCTGCGCAAGGTGCTGGAGGACGAGGAGTACAAGGAGTTTTCGAACGATCCGAAGGACGTGCGCATCGCGCTGCTGCAAGGGGAGCCGGGGGAGTTTGACGACTTCGAGAATCGGTCCAATGCATGGTGGAACTTCATCCAACAGGAGAAGAGGAAGAACAAGAAGCGTGGTAATGCATGGCCGGTCCCACCGCTGTGAGGTCAGCTGTGATGTAGTCGTGGATTATCTGGCTCTGGGAGGTAGCGCTCAGGGAGAAAATGTATGTACTTTTACCTCGTTTTTGGACGATTGATACTTCTTGCTTGGAATGGATGTCGGTCGGGCATAACGCCGGCGTGTCGCAATATCGACATTAATTAAGTCATCGTTCTACCACGGGAGCTAGACACGGTCAAGACGGGGTAGTACTGTGTCCCTGAGAGCCGCAACGTCCATCCACAGGCATTGGGAGTGACGTGTCCCGTCTATCCAGCGCCTCGGCCATGCGTCGGCCATGTCCAACCACGAATGCCACCTCTTTTGCTTACAGTATGAACTGCCCGAACATTGCGTAGTAAGCATCCTGGGGTGGTTTCGGATTGCGTCTGACAGCCGGTCTCATATCGATAGACCAGGACGCCCCACCTGCGTTCACGGAGCTTGCTCCAATTCCGGGCAGGTTTGCGGCATCGAAGCTGGCCGGCTCCACCAGGCTCCCTCTCCGTGACGCTGACCACCTACAAGCCAGCAACGCTAAAATTGCTGTGGGAGGTTCGTATTCAGCCGAAAATCGACGAAAAGAGGCCACGGGTGGGTACGCTCAACGCGCGCTTCAGCCCGTGCTTCAAAAAGCGTAAAGTCCTGTGTGGGAGGATATCTCGCAAACTCAACTGGGTGCCGTTTAGGAGATCCAATCGGGGGCCCCATCAATTCCGAAGCTGGCAGCTGGTCTATCGATATGAGACCAGCTGGAAGGCAGAAATCCCGTATGATGGCATGTCCTATGGGCTGTTCCCTGCAGTATATAAGGCCATGCTAACACAGAGATGCTCATCATTCACTGCAAGGACTAACTAAACATGCCCTCCAGAATTCCTCTTCTTTTTGTGCGTGTACTCTTTTGCGTCTCTCTTCTGATCACAGCCATTCTTACCGTCTTCATGCACGACAGGGAACTGCTACTTTCGGTGCCGCTGGCCATACGGCCGTTCGTGTCACCAAGACCGAAGACGCTCAGGCTTTGCTTGATGTTTTCTTTCAACATGGCTACACCGAAGTAGATAGCGCTAAATCTACGGTGACGGCACAACCGAAGGGGTGCGGTTCAAACAGCTCGCATGTAGTTAGTGCGCGTTTGACGTCCGTGACCTTTCGTGCAGGTTTTGTCCAAGGTCGACCTGAAAGGTTGCCACCGTCGACACAAAGTACGTCTTCATCGCCGCCGTGTATACGCATCAGACATTGATTTATCTGTTGTAGGACCTATCCCATGAATCCTGGAGACCACTCACCCGAGAAACTTTCGTGCCGCTGTCGACCAATCTGTTCAGGCGCTCCGTCCGCATAAGACCCGTACTCCTTTCCTCCACGTGCCCGACAGGTCTGTGCCTTTTGAGGATACACTTTGCACAGTCAACGAGCTGTACGAGGAGAGCAAATTGTGAGTTCGTGCAATTTATTGGCGGAGCGTCGCAGAGTACTCACAGGAGGAATGCATTACAGTGAAGCTTTTGGCCTCAGAAACTTTGCGGCATGGGAGGTTCGTGGGTTCATCGAAGTATGCACAGCTAACCTAATCAAGCCATCTATGATAGGTTGTAGAGGTTGTGGGAATATGCAAGGCCCGTGGCTGGATACAGCCGACTGTGTATCAAGGGTATGCACATCCTCATCATGAATGGCCGGGCGTTTTCTGAGAGATGACTAGGCTCTACAATGCGATCAGTCGGACGATGGAAGCTGAGCTCATCCCCGCCGTTCGTCAGCTCGGTCTTCGGCTCGTCACGTTCAACCCCCTGGCGTAAGTTCCTTCCATGTCCTCATATCTCCATCCCTCGTTATTTAAGTCGCCATATAGTGGTGGGTTCTTCAGTGGAAAGGCGTTACTCGAGCCGGAAGCCCTGGACAAGTCGGACCCATTCCATCCTTACAATGGATGGCTCGGTCCTGTCCTCCGCGAGCGGTATCTCAAGAACGGACAGCTTGAGGCCCTGAAGCTACTGCAAGAAGTCGCAATGAGTCTTGTACGGACACATCTTGTTGTTCCTTGACTAATGCCATACTTTCGCCAGGACAAGAATAACCTGACGCTAGCTGAGATTGGATATCGCTGGAACCAGCACCATTCCTTGCTGCAACCTGGCGACGGGGTTGTCTTCGGTGCCAGCAATATCGCCCATTTGGAGCAGAATATAGCCAATGCCGAAAAAGGGCCGCTTTCAAAGGACATTGTCACCGCAGTTGATTTAGCTCAGAAGATTGTGGGGCTCGATGCTCCATTCTATGCGTAGATTGAAACACGAGTCGTAGCTGTGATCAACATATCATCCATTTCTCGCATTGATAGTTGCTACATTTTAACTCCGGCAAACTTAAGTGCGAAGTCGGACGTGTCCTGTGAGCATCGGCATTAGAGTAAGTTCCTGTTGAGGAGGGCCAGAAACGAACATACCATGAGTGATCTTCGTCCCCATTCCCGCGCAGACCGATCATCGCAGTGGTAGTTCGCCAAAGGAAAATGGTAATGCCCTATCCTTCATCTCCTTCAGATCGTCTTTTAATCCGAGATCGTAATTTCACCATAGGTAATCGAACAAGATTTGAGGTAAAGCCTTGGTACTCGTCCACCAGTCTGCTTGCGGTTGCGAAGCCATTCCTGTATTGCGACGCAGATTCTCATTCGAGTCTCCTCATCGATGCTGCGGACGTCGCGCAACTCGAGTGACCTGATGGTATTGGAGATATCCATGATAGGCATTAATGATCCAGGGGCCGTGCCCTGTCCAATGAGCGCTCGAACTAACGAAGTAGCGGTGGGACCTTCTCCAACGGACAAATGTTCAATAGACTTGCATCGTCCGAATAATTCGATCCATGTCTGCGAAGGCGGGTCATCTGGAAGGTGGATAGAGAGATTCCGGATGTCATTGAAGGGTAGTCCCGCACATAGCACTTCGAAATCTGTCCTGATCAAGGAGACGCTGATGTCGGGGTCAGCCTGAGGAGCGTCATCACGGAGGAACCAGTGGCCAAGAACGGGTGGGGAGTAAGAACGCCACGCTTCAATGCAGTAAAGCCCGCTGTCTGCTGATATCGAGAGGACCAAAAACGGATTTCCAGCATTTGCGTGTACGGCCACGAAGCGCACAATGTCCGCAATCTGCTGCTGTGAGCCGCGTTCATCACATTTGAGCCTTATTTGGCAAGAAGGTGAAATCACTAGGTTTCGTACGACGTTGCTGCATTGCGCTGGTGTGCCCGCTAAAGAAAGGTTTTCGAGCTGAGGCAAGGCAACGTGACGATTGGAAAGACTAGAGCTCCCGGAAGGAAGGCAGTGCTCCAGGACAAGTCTCTTGAGGGCGGGCATCTTCTCCAACGTACCGAGAAGTTGCTGAAAACCCCCTATGTCCGGAGATAATTCATCCTGTACCCTCTCCCCTCGAAATAGGGCAAAATCAGGATCCATTCGTATTTGCAGGTCTGTGAGGTTGCAGAATATTGGTGCTGACCATGGGATCAGTATGTCTGAGAGTATCACTCGTCGAAGGTACGGCGCATGGCCGCTACACAGATCCACAGGCAGACAAGTCGCACGGGAATAATAGGATGGAGTTATTTCCAGGTGCTCTAAAACGTCGGCCGGAGGCGTTAGAGCCTGCGTAAGTTGACTTGCCGTGCCACAAAGACCAATGCGGCGGACGTGGGAAAGGAATTTCGAGACGAAATCGTGCTGCTTCAAATCGATGAAGTAAGAGATTGATACAGGTACCATTTTTGCGCGAGCCAACATCCGTTCTAGCCATTTTGGACCCAGCCCGGTGGTAGCTTCGCTCCAGAGGTAGGGTTGCTGCAGCGCGGTATCGCGCCAGGCTCTGCAAACGTGTGTCACAATGATCCAACCAATTTGTGGGGGGCGGCGGTACGGTGGAGGCTCGGCTACTGAATAAAAGTGGAAGATACGAGCCAGAACTTCAGGGGGGAGACTGGAAATGGGAAGAAGAGCATTGCGGCGTGTGCGAAGCGAACACATGGCGAGATGCACGGCAGCTAGTTCGTTGTCCAGTGTTTTCAGGGCACCGACCACCGAATTCGTCTGCAAAGGGCGAACATCTTGTATATGAGCGAGACGAGATTGGACAGACGCCAACCAGAATTCCCGGGGATCCTCTGCGAAGGTCAGCAATGTGAGGTAAAGCAAATCGTACATGACTTACTATGGTGTCCATTTGCTTGTGCAGTCATCGTATTGAGCCTATAGAGAATGATATACTAAGTCTTAAGCTTGAGTACTTGAGTTAAGAGAACTGTGAATCCCTGACTCACCGTAGACAGGAGTCTCCAGTCTCCAGAATCTGTATGTTCAAATGTTCAAACGTTCAAGTCGCACAATTGTCGCAGGTTATTCATACGGGCGTGACAGGGCGTGACGCATCTCGTACTCCGACGCTTCGGGCATGCTTCGGGCATGTCCAACCACTATCGCCATCCTTCGCACACATTCTTCTACTTACTTACGAACTGCCCGAGCGTTGCGTATTAAGCATACCGCGATGCTGTATGCTGGCTTCTCGTATGCATCATTTTGTGCAGTATATAAAGCCATGCTATCGCAAGTGACGACGTTCATCATATCGACTGCTAAGAGTAAGTAATCAGACATGCCCGCACGTATTCCCCTTTTCTTTGTGCGTGTGTCCGTCTCTCTTCTGGTTACCACCATTCTCTCTCTTCTGGTTACCACCATTCTCACCCTCTCGATACACCACAGGGGACTGCTACTATCGGTGCCGCCGGCCATACGGCCGTTCGTGTCACCAAGACCGAAGATGCTCAAGCTTTACTCGATGGTTTCTTCAAACATGGCTACACCGAAGTAGACACTGCTAGGCTCTATGGCGACGGCACAACCGAAGAGGTACATTTTAACTGTCTGGAGGTAGTTGGCGCCCGTTGATGTCTGCTCTTTCACGCAGGCTTTATCGAAAGTCGATCTGAAAGGTGCTAGCCTTGATACGAAGTATGTTTTCATCGCTGCGGTATACACTTATCAGACATTGAGATATTCTCGCAGGGTCATGCCCCTTAAGCCCGGAGACCATTCGCCCGAAAGGCTCCGTGCAACGCTCGACCAATCTATTGGGGCGCTCCATCCGCATAAAATCCGCACCTTTTATCTCCACGCGCCTGACAGGTCCGTGCCTTTCGAGGATACGCTTTGCACCGTCAATGAGCTGTACAAGGAGGGTAAATTGTGAGCCTTCCCGGGGTTTGATGGTTGGGCATCACAGAGTACTCAACGGAGGAACACAGCACAGCGTTTGGCCTCAGCAACTTTCCCGCATGGGAGGATCGTAGGTTCCTCGATGTACTTATGCGCGGCTAGCCTAATCAGGCCACCTATCATAGGTTGTAGAGGTCGTAAGCATATGCAAGGCCCATGGATGGATACAGCCGACAGTGTATCAAGGGTATGTATACAAACTCATTATGATTACCTGGCCGTTTTCTGAACGATGGGTAGACTCTACAACGCGATCAGTCGAACGATGGAGGCTGAGCTCATCCCCGCCATTCGCAAACTCGGTCTTCGACTCGTCACGTTCAACCCCCTGGCGTAAGTTTCTTCCACGTTCTCATCTCTCCGTCCTTTGTTATTTAATCGCCATATAGTGGTGGCTTCTTCAGCGGAAAGGCATTGCTTGATCCAGAAGCCCTGGACAAATCGGACCCATTCCATCCTGACAATGGATGGCTCGGTCCTGCCCTCCGCAAGCGCTATCTCAAGGACGGCCAGCTCGAGGCTCTGAAGCTACTGCAAGAAGTCGCAGTGAGTCTCGTATGTGTCAGACTTGTTGTTGCTTGACTAACGCGATGTTTTTGCTAGGAAAAGAACAACCTGACGCTGGCTGAGATTGGATATCGCTGGATCCACCACCACTCCTTGCTGCAACCCGGCGACGGGATTATCTTCGGTGCTAGCAGCGTCGCCCATCTGGAGCAGAACATCACCAACGCTGAGAAAGGACCGCTCCCAGATGATGTCGTCGCTGCGATAGACCTAGCTCATAAGGTTGTGGGGCTCGATGCCCCATTCTATGCCCGGTAGATACAGAGTATGCAACGCAGCCGAATTTGCAACTCTAGGGAGTTTTGCTAGTCAGAGTCGAAGTCGAAGATTAGGGTTTTCTGAAGTTGAAATGTGTCACACAGTATGACTACAACCATTATAAGACGAGCGTGTGACTCACTGCAGGGTCATGGAGAATGCGTGTTAGTCCAAGAAAGCAGATAGTTGTTTATATTTGCCACCGTGCGCTGTATCACCAATTGCCCATGTCTGATTCCTCATCCAATCCTGATAGTCCTTCAGCGCTCATCATTGACATCCTCTTCATCACCCGATCCACATATATCAGAGAGATCAATGTACTTGATATCATTGATGAGAAAGACTTCCTCCGTCCCAGCGTCAAGCTCGCAGTCCTTCATAAAGAGCGTTGGAAGCTCCTCAAACTTCTGACCTCGCCATCCCCACCATCTCACAAATGTGAATCCAAATTTGTCGCCCTCAACCGAG
Source organism: Hericium alpestre (assembly GCA_004681135.1). Taxonomy (NCBI): domain Eukaryota; kingdom Fungi; phylum Basidiomycota; class Agaricomycetes; order Russulales; family Hericiaceae; genus Hericium; species Hericium alpestre. The sequence goes on along the minus strand of SFCI01000091.1, from coordinate 28,504 downwards.
GCACTAAAGCTGACTTGTTCAACTTTGAGCGACCTCAGCTTCGGTAGGAAGATCTGCATCTTGGCAGTGTCTGTATGCCAGCTCAATGCTTTGCAAAGGCCTATCGCATGCTTGTCTGTTGCATGGATATGCTCGATAAGCTTGCACTGTCTGAATGTGCTAATCCACTTCCAATGCATCCATTTGTAACCGGGACAATCTGGCCCTTGTCCAATGGATAGACCACGAATCTTGTCCAATGGTAGGTCATGGCACAGATTCTCTAATAAAGAAAGAAGAGACGAGGATGGAAGTTGAACTATGATGCTCAGGTCCGGATCCTCACATGGTTCAGAAAGAGGACCGTTGTCCAGTGTCCTAGAGGTATGCCAGACTTTCATTTGTGCCTTTCCTTTAGGAAACGTGATCGATAAGGACAGGATAGGTGATTTGTCTCCACTGGCACTCGCGTGAGCACTGAAGAGGGAGCAGATATGTGCATACCGCTCATTGGTCCATTCACTGGTGCCTTTGACGCAGTCGAGATGTAGTCGGCACTGCGGAGGGATCTTCAGAGACCTCAAGACATTGGCACAATCTTCCGGTGTGTCAACCAGCAATAATAGCCTTAGGGAAGCTAGTTCGATGCAGCTGCTTACAGAACCCTGGGGTTTGACGGGAAGGCAATTCTCGATCACTAGCATCTCGAGTGTTGATAGCCTTTCGAGCACATGAAGGAAATCAGTGTACGCAGTCTTGTTAAGGGTCTTTATCAACAGCCCATCACGAGAATCAAGCTTTACACAGAGATGTGTCAGGCTGCAGAAAATGAAGGAGCTCCACGGAATCCAAACCCCATCTAGTCTGACACAACGAAGCAGGGGAGAATAGTCGCCTAATAATTTCAGAGGTAGGGTGATATGCCGCAAAGACCTCGACGATAAGTCTAATGTTTGAATGGTCGGAGCAGGCAAGGCAAGGCATTGTAAAGGGCCCATCGGAGGATCAGACAGAGAGAGATGACAGATGTGGGATAGGCCCGGGTGCATGGCAACAAGCCATTGGTAGGCTCCAGTAGAATGGAATGACAAGGGTGTTGCCTTCGCACAATCCAAGATCAAACTTGGCCATCGTGAACTTGAACGCTGAGTGAGGACAGAGGTATCAATCTCACTCCACAGGCTGGGATTGTGCAGCGCTACATCATGCCAATGCTTGCAGATGTGCGTCACTCAGATCCAACCCAACCGCGACGGGCCACGAAACAAACTGCGAGATCGCACTGAGCCACGGGACGGGACATGAGATGATGGCGGTTCCATGCATGCCTGGAAATGGAACACCCGAGCAAGGACCTCTTGCGGAAGGCTGGAAACAGGTGCAAGGGCATTGCGATGGGTGCGTAGCGAGCACATGGCCAGGTACATTGCAGCCAATTCTTTATCCAGGGTTCTGAGTGCGTCTTGGACTAAAATATCATCCTGCAAAGGACGAACACTTTGTATATGAGCAACCCGCGGTTGAACGATTGTCAACCAGAATGTCTCGGCACTGAAGTCCATGACAGTCAGAAACGCAAACGAAAAGCAGTAGTTTGGTCAGGAGATGCGAACCTCGCATGGCTCATCTCCTGCATTGTCTGCATACCCGACGAGATGGTGCACTGCGCTCTGCGTAGTATCTATGCCGACAGTCTTGTCAGCACTTAAAAGCGGCGTTGAAATCTGGAAGGCGTACTACTTATACACGCAAATCCCATGTGCGTAGGACGACGAAGGGTGCACAGACTCCAAGGCTTTGATAATCCTACCAAGAAAACGAGTTCTTGAAGAAGATCAGGCTTGGACAGCTGAAACTTACCATAGACTGCGTGCCAGGACTCGGAGTCACAACAGTGCTTCAAGCTTGAAGCCAAGCGGTGGCAACGCTCGTCGCTGGCAATCCCAGAACAGTACGACGTATTAAATAAATGGTCATGACCATCAATAAGAAAGTCACCATCTATCTCTGCAGATGCTCCATGGCAGCGATGCTTGTGGTCATCAGAACAACCATTTGCTTCCGTTTTGATAGCACCAGGCTCACTACAGCCTCAGGAGCCACATCATTATGCTAGGCAGACCCAATCATTACGCTACTTGTCCCACTGATTCAGAATACTCCCACTGCTCTGGATGACGCTGCAGCCAATCTGACCGAACAACTCTGGGGTGAGGTGTGAACTCCCGACTCACAGCCGGCAAGTCCATCGATGCGAGATCTCCGGACAGAGTGTCCATATTACATGCTGCTATGAAGCGCTCGGCCTCCAGCAATTCTTCGCTCTTGTTGTCATTGAATGTGCCCGTGACCCCATCATCGAACGCGTCCACATCGGACTCAGTCTCCTGGATATACAGCTCGTCGCGCTCAACCTCCATCCACCAGATACTCAATGGCCACCAATCTGCTGAAGGCTCCCACAGGGCTGAAAGCCGGAAGATGTGCCTCTGCAGCGAGAAAAGAGCCACAGCCAGGCGAAGGCGATCAAGCCGTGATGATAGTGTGTGTCGAACGGGATCTCGTCCAAAAGATATGACATGTATCCCCACACGCATAAGTCAGCCTGGGCATCTGAATCGAAATAAGGAACATGAGCCACGATCTGAAGAGATGTGTCATCGCATATCAGACCAAAAACCATGAGCCAGGGTGGGAGAGAGTTGAGTGATTTGTCCGGGTGTGTGAGGAGCCAGTTCAGAATATGCGCATCAAGGCTGCTCTGTACCGCCTGACTCAGTTTTTGTCGAGGCTCGGTCGGCCTGCTCGAGGCGGGCACACCAGGCTTGGGCGCATCTACTAGTGGTGAGCTGCTTTCGATACCAACCAGCAGTGCAGGATGACCGAGAGATATGGGAAGGGTGTCAACTTGAGACAATAGGCGTTCGGAGCCAAAGAAATTGAGGACAAATGCAAAATCCGTGCATGATGGGGAGTGGTTGTTCTTGAAGGCCACCAAATCGTCGGCTGTTCCTTCTGTCACTGAGGGAAAATCAAGGACTGGACTCCTGTAAAATTGAATAAGCATTTGCTGTAGAGGAAGAGACTTTTGGCGTACCCAATGGGGAAGCTTCCAGGTATATTTCGCAAAGCATTGACCACCACATCCAGCAACTCTCCTTCATAGCCGTAAGATTGCATGACCTGAAGGAAAGGCAAAGCAGATCGCCGAGCATTCGGACGAAAAAAGGTTTCGGCGGTATCCGGCAGGTCTGATGCAAAGGGCCTCACATAGTGGGGAGGCGAGGTGAGAAGAAAATCCGGTGCCCATGATTGTGAATCAGTGCTGTTCTGCACAACTTCAGCATCTGAAAGGGCATGAAAATGACCTTCAATAGGTTCAAGTGCAGTCACAACTTGGGCCGCAACAAAATCGCCTCGTGAAGGACGGGTGGTGTGTCCGATCTCTGGTTCCTGCACATGGCCATCAGCGCATCATTCGCAGCAGCTAATGTCAAACTCAAACCAGCCAATTTTGTGGGAGACCAAATGGATTTGAAGATGAAGGTCGCCAGTTCTCCTTAAAGTCTTGGAGGAAGTCGAATCGTGCAGCGCATCGAAGTCGTATCCTTGGTAGGATATTGTCGACATCGTCAAAGAATAAGAATTCTGGTGAGGTCCTGTGCCTGCATCAAATCGAGGGCTCTTCCGGTGAGTGAAGTGTAATGACAAGGATTGAATATTGATTACTTACGTTCGCAGCCTCGCCATAAGCTGTATCCATTCAATCGTAGCCTGCATCTGCAATGACTTTGTTTCGTCCTCGATCATCATGGCCATTTGGGTCCAGTCATAATTGCATGCAGTGGCAGACATGCTGGAGAGCAGTAGAAGATGGTCGACATCGGGAATGAAAGTGACGACTGGATGAGGTGAGGGCAGCACAATCAATTATGTATGAAACAGCGCGATCGGTTGGAGGCGGAGTGCTGATGGATTTGTCGAAACTCTGGCTAGGTGCTCAGGCTTTCATCGAAGCATGATCTCGAAAATTGAGGAGGACATTGATGGCGAGTCGGAAGCACTTGATCACTTACTGGACTGCCAGGTTGGCTATCTGGGACGTCAGGCACACGTGATCGTGGTGTAATAGCGGTTGGACAGTGGTTGGGAAGGGTCAGGCACGTACAATACTTACCCGTCGCACATCGCGCATTGTCGTCTCGCCGTCACCACGTCCAACCATCTCCATTGCCTCCAGTGCGGCTGGCATTTCGAAAGAAACCAAAAATTTCCACGTTATAAAGGTCATGTTTAGTCGCGTACGAGACGCGTCATTTGTAGAATTTACTGACTCAAACCATTTTCAATTTGGCAAGGCAGCCTCAGCGATTACGCACCACCAACACATCGTGGCAGTTTAAAACGTGTACTCAGCACTGGGGCTATGTATACGTCAAAAAGCAATGCAAAATCCAGACCCGGGACCTGATGAACCACTGAGCCAGGTCGAGTGGAATCCTCTACTGTCTAATTCAAAGCTCGTCATATTTTTCAACATCGCAGCGCCTGCCCTTTCACGATAATTGTTCCTCCCGCTTGAAACAGATGAATAGCAATCCAGCATTAGACTTCCTGGTACTGGCTGAGGAATATACAGCATTGCCAGGCAAGACCGACCATCAAGGAAGACATCATATCGAGATGAGGGCTGCCTGCGAAGGAAGAAAATTGTTCAACACGATTGCTAGGTAGTCTCGTCATACTCCACTATATAAAATTATTGTTCACCAAGAACACGCTATAGCTCCGGATGTTTTCCCAGTTTCTCTTTCTACGACAAAGCCAACGGAGTTCCAGAGCCGCTACGATTCAGATGTACCATGCAACTCGATTTTATGGACCAGTTGGTTCAGAATTGGCGACCATCGTCCCCAAACTGCATGTCTGTTCCGAAGAACTGGACGGTGCGTCGAGGATTGTTGGATGAAGCCTTCGGTATAATGATAATCGTCTTTACACAGGTGCCCGAACCTGGATATATTGACAGCCCTTCTCGTGTAGATGTTGCCGAGGCCAATCTGTCTAGATGGTTTGATTATCTCAAAGAGTACACTCATCTGCTCTCGGATGCAGAAGTGCTGGACAGGTGTCTGAGCTCCGCTGACTCGTGGGCACCCGACTTCTCCCTGTCTTCACCTGAACGCTGGATACGACCGTACCGAAAGGACCTGCAAGGCAACATCGAGTCTCGGTTCCTCATCAATCCTTGGCGATCCGCTATGCTATTCATCGAAATCCTTGCTTATCGAGGTGGCGTGGACTTTTCTGCCGACAATGCGATTGCTGCAGCATTTACGGACATACCTGGCTGTTGGCTCGAACGGTGTGTACACCGGCCGTATGTTCACATCTGTACAGGATACTCATTTTTTTCAGCAGGCCTCGTGATGATCGCCATTTCAACATGGGTCACAATGCCGCAGATAGCATGGCTGAATTCACCCTAGTCTTTGATCCTCTTCGATCGTCAGATCTTAAGAACCCAGATGTTTGCTTGCGCATCAGTCTCCTACACCCTGCTCTTCTCGTTGGTATCAAGGGTTCAGCTCAGTGGGGAGACGAGCGTTCGTATTCGCACTTACATCCAGATGGTGGATATGATGATGTGGCCGAATCCAGCAGCACTTCATCTCAAACTGCGAAGACACTGACTGACATCCGTCAGGACTTAAGCCAAGTCGTTAGATCCAGCCTTGACAGCCATGTCCTGAATTGGCTTCTCGCTCATACTGATCATAGCCTCGAGTCGCTTCCACCATGGCGCATGGTTTTTGGAATCATATACGATGCCGAATATGTCCGTGTGGTCGCTGTGGTCGCTCACATACCATATGTGAATGCAGAGAGTACAAGAGGCCCGCCATCGTTGGCTTACCTGTCTTATCTTATGGACGAAATCCCCTACCCCGCACCCCAAGAGACCGTTACGGTACAGTTCATGCTAGACCGCACATATTGGCCTGCGAGCATTCAATTATCGGAGTTCCTTCAGGAAGCAGACGACCGACCTGGAATCGTACCCTCGGGGCTCGCCTTCAACGATCCAAGCGACCATATCGATTTTAGCACATCATATGGATCGTTGTACGACACTTATATGGAGGCTCTGCGCCAAGCCACAGGTTGGGATTCGTGGAGCAGTAGTTCCGGGGACGTCTCGTGGGTTGGGTTGCAGATGAGGGGTTCGTCCCCAACCAGCAAGACAATCGCAGATGTCGAACACTGGCTCCAGGTGCACCCGGAGACTTGGGATGACGTGACAGAGGTAGTACTGTAACAATTGAAAACATTCTGTCATGAAGTTGATTTAGTATTAGCTTGGAGGATGTCTCCACCTTTGAATTTACAGTATAAATGGTCACGACTGAAAGGAAGAGGCGTTCGAGATAGAGTGTCGTCCCAAGTGGACACAGTTTGGAGGATCAGATATAAGACTAAGGTGACAGCATCTTTACGAATACTGAGCTTCAGCTTCAGCAGGATCCTGGCTCGTCGCTGCCGCTTTCGCTGAGTTCGCCGAACTAACGACACTCCCCAGCCACTTCCTCCTCGTCCTCGTCTGTGTCCTCATCGTCGAATGTGTTATCGTCAGGTGTGTCCTCGTAATCGGATGCGTCCTCGTCAGATGTTGTAGGTAGGGTGGGTTGGTACAGCAACCTGACGCTCTCCGCAGCATCAACCACGTCTTCGGGCCATGACGTGGACGGATCAAGCAGCGCAGCTAAAAACTCGGCATGAATCCCCAGGCAAACCATGGCCATGGCCACTCGGAACCGATCAAGGGCAGAAGTCTTGTCGCAGCGACGGCCACCGCGGTACGAGATCGTGTCGATGACACAAGACATGTATGAATAGCGGGGATACTGACACTTGGCCTGGCCGTCCTCATCCGGGATCTCATAGGGAACGTGGGCAACGATGCGGACAGACTCTGCATCGTACACGATGCCGAATATCATCCGGCTCCATTCAGGTATGCTGTGTGAATTCCTGATCGAGGTACTGGCGACGAGACCATACACGGTTGACTCGACAGCTCCAGANAGTGCCNCTTGGGCGTCGCGAACGGTCGGAAGTTATGTCGTTCGAGATAGAATATGATGCCTGGCCCGTGGTCCCATCGCGCCGGCCCTTTCACACCAACGAGCAGCGCAGAACGCAGAACCGAGGCGCGCAGCTGGCTCTGATCGTACTCTTCGCTGGCGCCCCGGCCGGAATTGAGAATCAGAGCAAAGTCGATACAACTGGGGTCGAAATCGGTGCTCATGCACGAGGGTAAGTCGAACTCGGGATGGCCGCGTGGATACGTGTCTGCTCAGTCCAGGCCCTCGCGATTCCGGGGTGACACTTTCACCATCTGAGAAGGCGCCAAGAGATATATTGAAAGATGTACGGAATCACAAGCTCAGCTGATTCTTCTTGCGCATCGTACTCGAGGATACTGTATCGATGAACGCCGTGAAAGACAACCTTGATGCGTCGATTACGGCGGCATTTTCAATGTTGATCTCTCTCGCAGGGCACGTCGAACAGAAAAGCTCGACTGGAACACGTCGCAAATCTGAGTCAGATGCTTGACATGGTCGTCTTCAACGTATCGAATATCCTCTGGCAAGAAGGACAGCCAGTGGCCGAGCCTCTGAACAGGGAAGCGTGCTGGCAAGTCTCGACCGGTCCAATGATTCTCCCAAGTATGCCGCGGGCACAGAGTCTATGGAAGTAAGCTTCGGATCCTTTGAGGCTGAGGACAGACCCTACCTTCCATGCCTCAGGTATTGCGATAGTTTCATCAGCCCAATTTCGCTTTAGACGTTCAACGAATTCTACTGCTGCGCGTTGTATGCCGCTCTTACATTTTCTGGGAGATCTGATGCATCCCCGACGATGAATCGATTCGACTGCCATTCGCCCCTGGGAAGACGGTCAAAGCTGTACATATCTGCGTCAGTTTGCTAAGGTGAGTGATCCGTTGAACACTCACATGTCGCTCCGACGAATCACATCCGTGTTCAGGACTCTCCGACCAGTAGTGCGATACGCCTCGGAACCCCTTGTCCAGCATTGCTGTGTAGGACGATGTGCGTCAGCCGTAGGGTTGGGAGGCTACTGGGACTTAGCCTTACTATTCGTGACCGCAGCATGTTGTCCGTAGGGAAGACTTCGCATATGGGCACGCCGCCAGCACATTGTGATCTGCATCGTACCCTCAGCGCCGGTGCCAGACACCCTTGGCAAGGTAATACCGGCTGTGGTGACTCAGGCTTGCCAGCAGTTTCTTGAGCGAAGTTGGCTGTTCACCTGTCGTGTCTTCAGACACCTCACGGTTCTCTTGCTCGTTATTGCCACTCCCGCTTCCTGTCATCCTTGCAAATCAGTGCTCCGTTCTTCAAGGGATTGACATGCACTTACTCATGCACTCGAAGACAAGCTGGAAGGACCAAGAGCCTCTTGTCAGAGAAAGCAAGGTCATGCAATACATGATCAATGCAGGAATTACCAGCGAGACACAACAAGGAAACGCGAAAAGCAAGGATGGCATAGCGTACGCCGACTGTTCTACTCCGCATCTACCACCATTCACCCGCGTTGTACAGCATGACGACGTGGAAGGGTCCTGCAGAGACACTTCGACTGGACACTTGCAGATCCCCAGAACACAGGATGGTCGATGCCATTCCATTTGTCCTGGCCAGGTTTCTACTACCCTCGTGGTATACTCCGCCTACAGGATGCAATCAATACGGAGAGGCCCTCATGGAGGCCGAGGATGTCAGAATCACAGTCTCTGCAGACTGGCTCGCGCTGGATGTCCGTCGATGTCGTCCCGACTGATCGCGTCATGGTTGATATCCGGTCTGACTTATCTAGGAAGAAGACAATGACAGGACAGGGAAGGACACAATGAGAGTACCGAAGACCAGATCCCTCGGAAGCTACCTCAGCGACGCCAATGAGGCATGGTATCGATGCTATGGTATTGCTCCCAAGTTCGTTGCTGGAGAAGAGGCGGCCAAATACAAGAGACGCATTTCTGTGCGCGAGGCATTCAAGGACAAATCAAAGGATGGCCCAACCGGCGCGCATGGCGCACGAGCAGTCATACGAGACATCCTCGCGCAATTGCAGCGCGAGAAGCCAGAGGACGAGACGCTCGTCGAACGCCTTGTGGGAAGGTTGCTGCTGCCATTCTACAAAACGCCGGCTTGTCAGTTGCTATGGTGGGTACCAAGTCACCCCCGGCTGATGATGCTAGGACTCACTGCGGCGCACGTCGAATAGCCATGCAGAACTGGGAGCACCGTCTCCATTCGGCACGTGGGGCCATGGCAAGCCTGATATTGCTTCCCAAGTCGACACCTAGGACACGTCGCTATTCATGCGGGTGGCATTCGTTGCCGACGCAAGGCGCAGGGACGACGCAAGGCGCAGGGACGACGCACTGCTTTTTATGTTTTCATCCGCGGCCAAGGAACACACAGACGCTGCCGCGCGAATGGCACGCTGTGTGCAAGCAACCCTCCAGCAGTTCATCATCCACTACATAGAGGAGAACACCACAGGGACTGGCGCTGATCGAAAGTGGAAGCCCGAGTGAGATGTGAGTACTGCTCTCACATGAGCAGGAAGATCCCGTTCTCATCGCTTGCCATCTAGCCATGGAGGGAAGTCCCCAGGTCCAGATCCACAACTGCCTGACTGGATGAGGGTGTACGGACTGAGCTACGACTAGAAAAGAATCCAGATTCGGGTCTATTATCCGTGCTACAGATGTCGAGAGCCGATCGAGGTGGGGCTACATGTGTGCCAGGCTGCCCGAGGGTCGCATAGCCTGGATTTACCAGAGTTATGGCGGTTACGGCTACGCGCCTCGCCTCGTGTTGGTACAGTTGCTGCTCCTGGCGACGATCAAGTTGTCGGAGTTACAGTAGCAGCGCGGCTCCATAGAACACCCCTCCGCGAGGCAAAGCAGACGGATGTTCTGGAGGATGTCTGGATGAGATACGTCGAACCGAAGCGGTGAAGTAGCCAAAGGGAAAGGGAGGGACACTAGAGACAGTATAAACAGCCGGCACAAGTAGGGCAAGCAAGTAAGAAAGTGACGGGCGAGCAGAATAAATAAGGACGAACGCACATATGAGGGACTGCCGCGAATAGGTACAGTTGATCCGCATGACGCGATGTCCCGCTCGAAATTAAGGCTTGGGCTTAGATACGAGAACGCACAAGATGATAAGCAGCAATCCTACTGTGATACAGAACTGGAAAGAAAACCAGTATCCTATGGAAGACTGTCAAAAGATGCCAATGCTCGAATCGCCAGAGTACCTTCATCATTGAAGACCACGCCGACGTTGAGTGAAAGCCCGAACAACGGCAGATGGCAGACTGACGAGTGAGGCGTCACAGGACACGAAAGTAGACAAAGACACAGCCGGCAAGGATCCGCAGGGGATTGCTCTGGATGTCATCAGCAAGTACTTCGTTCGGGCTGCGATCAGCGTGGGTGACGAACCCATGCGAAGCCACCGGAAGAAACCTGTCTGTCCTACGAAGAAAACCTTGTTCTGAAGCACGGCGATAGACGTACAAGCAAAGAAGGACCTCCGCGCTACGATATCTCGGCATCTTCCAGTCAAAGGCTATTTGGGCCATAGAAAGCCGAAAGCCGCAGGCCGCGACCTGCCCGAGAAGGAACAAAGCACCCTGTCGGCCACCGGATGTTTGAACCAGCGGAAACAAGGCAAAGAGACCCACGTCGGAAGGAACGAACACGAACGTGCGCATAGGAACCAGACAGAAACAAGCCAGAGCTGCAAGGCTAGATTGTCACAGGACCCACGAGCTGCGGAGCACGTCGAAAACTTCATGTTCACGAGCACAAAGCAGTTTTTAGACTTGCTGATCACCTTCGTTTGGACGCCACCACGGGGTGGGGGTCGTGACATCCAGCCGCGGCGCACCGGCACGATGGGGCGATGCCGGCAGTTTTGCCGCCGTTATGCCGAAGATACGCAGTGGCAAGTTGCCGGTGACGCGGGAACCTGGGGCAGCCAGGGGCTTGCCGCGCGGGGATGTTGATCTGTCCTCGGCATCATGTGCGGCGGCCAGGGGCCGAGGGAACTGACCGCACATGGCCACACCCGCTGACACGGTGTATCTGGCTCTGGGCGACGACGGACGCAAAACGTGTGTCTTCTGTGGCGGCGGAGACTACCCTGGGCCCGCCGAGGAGCGTCGAAGTTGGCCGCTTGAGGGGATCTGGCGCGCGTCGGGAGCCTGCGATGGCATCGTTCGAAGCGGCTCGCGCGGATGAGTCTTGATACAGATGAGATGAGGCTAAGCCTTGCGATAGCAGGAGACGCGATGATACGACGTTGTCGTGCGAACGCGCGCCATACGGCGAGCAGGCGAGAACTCGCGCTATGGCGCTATCTCCGCCTACTCCGCATCTCGATACGCCGCGCGAGATAAGATGCGCAGATGCAAGCGTGGTCGGAATCACGGGCATGCGCACGAGCTTTCGGGCCGTGGCGAGCGAGAAGCGATATTGTGGGGTCGACGCGGGGAAATAGCCAACGCGGCGCACACAGCGCCGTAAGTATGAGAGGGTTACAGTAGAGGACGATAGAAGGCTGGTGGGCGCTCGGCGGCGCGGATGGTGCAGTACGACTGACGGTACTTAGCACTAGCGCTACATCCTGCGTGTGCGTGTCAGCTGTCAAACTGATACAGTTAGAGGATAAGATGAAACAAATGATACCGTGGGCTGTTCTAGTCTTGGTTTGAGGACGGAAATCTGCTCAGACGTTGCGCCGCCTCGCGTTGAGCGGTGGACGAACGAGGAGGATGAGATCGCCGCGCCGGGGGGGTGCATGCAACAGATTTGAAGCGAAGAGATAAGGCGGCAGGCTGGCGGCAACGATGATATCAGCCGGGCCGAAGCCGCGGTGCTTGGCGGCCAACTGCCGTCTCGGGACACGCATGCACCGAAAAATTCGCAGCTCGCTGGAAGTGGGGACAAGGGCGAACGCACTGGCAACACAGCGAAAAACTGACGTGCAGTTGTGAGGGTGGTGTGTCGTAATGGCGCGCGGTGGTCGAGGCCGATCTACATACGAAAACTGCGTGGTGCTGCGTAACCCCAGAGAGCCGAAGGACGGAGCCCCCCTGAGACGAAGCGGGGAAGAATGGAGGTGATCGGGACATCAGATTCGGATGCGTGGTTGCGGAGACGGTCCCGCCGGAACAACTGAAAATAAGGAAAAATAAGGTGGAGAGGCGACGACCGCTCAAAGGCAACCATCGACTGAAACACTTTGCGACTCGCCAGCGCCCCTCTTCCACCCTCCTCATCGTCGAATCCGTTGAGCAAGGTCAAGTGCCGCCCTGAACGACGTCGGGACGGAAGCTCAACTTGTGATCAACCTCCGCTTGGTTCCTCGAACGTTCCTAGCCTTCGAGCAAGTGGCTTGTGATATAGCATCATCCGCAGCTTCCGCACGCCCTACCGCTCATTCATTCCCCGTTCCAATATCGACCTCGCCGCGCCGTGCCTCGCCTTGGCCGTACCCTGCTACTCGACAAGAGAGTCTTCACTGCGCACACTGCGTGGCTAGGCTTGAGGTGAGCACGACCCGTGCGGACATATTGATACTTACATCACCTTCCATCACTGCCTCGTTCCCTCCTCCTTCCCCATCCAACCCTTGCCCCGCTTTCTCCCCACCGCTTTCTTGCCTTGCTGCCACGTCTTCCCGCGTCACCTCCATTCCCCGCATCAGCTTCTCCATCCCTTCGCCCCACGCCGCTGCCCAGCACCCCATTCCCGAGGATTTCACGATCCTTCTCTTCCATTACACATCGCCTTTTCTATCTGACCTATCGTTGCCCCTTCTCTCTCTTCGTTCCCTGACCATCTTCGCCCAGGTCAACCTCGCCTGCTCGATTCCACCTCGCGACTGTCCCCGTCTCCACGATCCCCATAGACTTTGGCTCCCAAGGTAGACTTCTTTCCATAGACAGCACAAGACACATCGCCGTCGACGCTCTAGACCCTGCCGACGCTTAATTTGAACAGCCAGGAGCACCCATAATACTACGCCCATAGAGTCGGCTGCTCTCTTCGGATAGACGTACCCACGTACACCGATCATAGGATTGACTGACAGACACCGCCCCGTGGTACGTACCCTCCACCCCTCCGCCTACATACATGCCTGATGTCCATCTGCTCGCATCATCTCTCCTCCCCGCAGATTACACATCTCCATAATCCTCCACCACAGTATCATGGATTCCTCTACACCATCCCAACCACAAGCCGCCGCACCACAGGAGAAATCCATTCCGCGGCCGTACAAGTGCCCGTATCCACTATGCGGGCGGGCCTTCAGCCGCCTCGAGCACCAGGTGCGCCGGTCCTTCTCTATTTCCTTCCGAGCGAGCTGACCACCACTTTAGACGCGCCATATCCGCACCCACACTGGCGAAAAGCCGTTCCTCTGCACGTTCCCGCATTGCGAGAAGCGCTTCTCGCGCTCGGATGAACTCACGCGCCATTCCCGTATCCATCAGAACCACCCCGCAGGCGCGCCCGACCGGCGCAAGAAGGAGCCCGCCGGCCGTGAGCTGCGCGACGACTGGGACGAGGAGGAGTTTGAAGTCGAGCGGAGGCGGGTGCGCGCCCTGCGAAGAAGGCGCGCAGCCGCGCAAACAGCGATGACGAGGTGCGCTTCCTCCCCACATTCCTTTTACGTAATATCTCATGACAATGCCATCCTAGGATGAGTCGTCGTATGCGCGCCCAACGTCATATGTGCATGCCTACCCGTCCGCGCCCCTATCCCCAACATACCCCTTCGGTCCCTCCGCCAACGGCGTATCAACAGCACCTATCACGCCTCACCCCGCCTATCCCCTTCCACCCCCACTCAGCGCGCTCTCAGCCATCGCGTCGGATGAGCTCCAGGCGCTCGAGCACGCAGAAGCACTGCGCCGCGCAGAATACGAAGCGCGCCGCGCCGCGGCGCTCGCGCGGCATCGACATGCGGAGGTACTCGCGGAACACGGGCGCCGGCCGTGGACGCAGGAGGAGATCTTTGCGTTTGTGAAGGGCGCAGGCGACGCGTTCTTGCCGTCGTACATTCCGATTCTCAAGCGACGCGCGGGGCTGCCGTATACGCCGGAGCAGCGGCGCTGGCAGCTTGTCAGGCGCGGCAGGTACGCACTGTCCTTGCCTTTGTCGATGTAAGCATGCTGACGCCTTTCAGATACGTCGAATTCAACCTCGTCTACGACCGGGGCACCAAGTTCGGCCTCATGACTCCCGGTGCCCGCATCGAGAGCATCCTTATGAGTCTGCCAGCCGAAGCGCGCTGGGAGTACATGTGCGAGGTCGGTACCGAGGAGGACAGCGAAGAGGGGCGACTGCAAGCCGTGCTGAGGACACCAAGGAATTGGGTGTAGTCTACATGACCGTCTTTTGAGATGGAGAAGTGTATAATTTATCTTGTAGCGCACTACTCAATCCATTTTGAACAAAAACAGACGTTGAAAGTATGTTTCGCGTGTTAGTTTTAAGTCGTCACTTGCATGATGCACCAATTCTGGTATTATAATTTTAGCGAAGGCTGTTTGTGTACGGTTCGGTGGCGTAGTTGGTTATCGCATCTGTCTAACACACAGAAGGCCCCCGGTTCGAGCCCGGCCGAATCACGTTGAAGCGTAAGATTCCAATTTTTTTTATCCAATGGCAGTACCAATATCGGCACGCTGACGGTGTCGGTGTCCACTAGCATTATGTAAGAAAGCAGCTAGCAGAATACTCCGGAACCACTAGCGGAGGAATGCGGTCCGCTAGCAGATGCGTCGTGGCGAGCGCGACGCGGTATGTTTGTACAGTGATCTATTCATGCGACGACGGCAGGTTTCGCTGCCCTTGGGCTCTCATATAAGTGCATGAACGAGCTGCACAATGCTTCATGTCCTAGTTTCAACAAGATATAGTGTGCCAAGCTTGCACATTAGGTCTGTATATCTCCTGCTGTTCGGCCGTTTGACATGCTAGAAGTACAGGATGCAGGCGGGCTCTTCAATTGTCTGTTGCCTAGCAGGCACATGTGCTCTCATCGCCTTTGCTGCAGTGAGCTTATCCTAGTCTACATCAAAGTTAGGGGGTTTGGCTGGTGGCCTCCCTTCGACCTAATCCGGTAGCCAATTTGTAAGCTTATCGAAGAAATCTGGGTGACTTGCATCAGCACGACTTGTCAGATGGTCAGATTGGGTTATCGCTTTGGTAGAGTAAATTGCGTCATCCCGCTCGCCACGTCCGGAGAGATGTCCACCATGATATTATTGACATGCGGGAATAATATAGCAAGGATTGATAGCCCAGCGGTTACAGCGGTCGTTTTGGTATTTTTGTTTCACTCAGACATTCGAGCCTCATACTTTAACCTCCGTGTTCGAAACTAGATAGGGCTGAAATCATTTTGTGAAGCTTTCAGGCTGTATGAAATAAGTCTTTTCTGCCGCTCTCGATGTCTGCAGCATGTTGTGGCCTTCGCACGAAATGCAACCGGTTCAAAAAAGGTGCAAAAATGAAATACACCATTTTGCCTGGCAGCATAACCACTGCGCTAATTAGACATTGGATCTTATATCACTAATATCCCCTTGAGCACCCTAGAGTCCACCCCGGTTACCGCGAGTTCCTTTCCGGCTTACGATGACACTGATGGCAGCATGTGGCGCTAAGGAACAGCTGCCAAATCGGTCGAAATGATCAGTGTGCTGACATGTTGTGGCACGCCGCTGTCTGGAGAGAGAGCATATTTGATCCGAGATTCCCGAAGGGAGGCCACCAGCCAAACCCCTTAACTTTGATGCAGACCTTAAACACAGAACGACTATCTTCTGTGTAAGGTCTGCTCGGAGACTAAGCTTATCCCCGCATGTGTGCCAATGTGCCATGTTGATGTTACTGGGCCTCGCATTGACCGCAGCCCTGCAGTATGTGTTCTTAGGCTCACACATGCATATCATTTTCCCCTTGTACTGATCCTCAACATGATCCCTACATACCCAGCTATGCTGAAAGCATTTTCCAATAGGTGGTTTTATGTTCTGAAAGACTGTCCTAGCATCTTACAAGGGGGTAAATGGATGCTATGTGCTATCACGCAGCACGCATCAGCACGCCTGAAAAAAAATTGAGCATCTGCTCACTCCTGTGATATACATAAGGCTTGTGAGATTAAATGTAAGGGGAAGCATTCTGAAGTCAAATATGTACTCGATTGACTGTCGAGATGCACAGTGAAGCCAACATAACACCAGAGATACAATGCTCAACGGACACCGCTGATTGGCCGATTTTTTTTTATTGTTAATTTTCGAGTTATTTATAATATCGACACCGACATGGTCAGCATGCCCCAATATCGGGTATAAGTAGTCCCCTTGAGCAGCTGAAGGAAGATGGTCGTGCAACGAGAGGGGGTTGTCTTTATGTAGAACAAGCACTTGAAATTCTGAAAATAATACAGTAGCTTCGTATACATCTCTAGATTGAGCACGTGAAGTCTTGTTATGCAAATCGAGATAAACATGAAGATATCATACGTTGAAATCACACCTCCTCATCACTAACTGAAGGGCCCTCCCCGCCTGAGATATGTTGGGTTGCGGGTTATAAAACCATNCCAGAAGCATGATTTATGGTAGTNCCATACATCGGCTTCAATTCCGCTGAGTTTAAGTCCCTTCAAGAGTGTGACAAAACTTNTTAAAAGGTCGGGCTTTTTCTCTGCTGAGAAGAACTTTTTAGAGGTAGACTGCATTGAAATATTAGTGCTAACAGGATATTATAAGAGAGTAAGTATAAGACACTAAGATGAATGTTCCGAAAGGATCAATAGATGGTATGGAGACTAGAAATTGTGGTATACGATGTATGAACGCGATGTGTTTCTGCCCACAACGCGTCCGACGCGTCTTACATAACATGCATTTTGGCTCTTGCCGAGCGGCCCGGGGCCGGGCAGCGCAAGGACTGATGGGAAATGCATAAAATCAACCGCCTACGATACGGCCGTGATTAAAACACTTTAAACCATGTAAAATTGGATCCAGTAAAAAGGTAGTTCCATTTTCCATCTACGGTTGGTGGAATGTACCAAAGAGAGCCAAAATCAGGCACTTCCAGAGGATCAAGGCAGTTTTTTTTTAAATTCTCAACTACGTTTCTCCAGAAGACGATTTTACAAGATTTACTATGAGTGTCCACTAATATTTGAAGCATTGTGGAATGCTCTGCATTTCCCTACCACTATTCCGGTGGACAGATCAGACCACCTTCGAATTGAAAGAATATGCACATGCCTGTACCGGATAAACCTAACTTCGCCAGCTCGAATAACCACTGCACAACCAAGCCCTCGAGCTTGCTCAGGGCTTTGCCATACTTGCGCATGGGAGGCGTGCTTCCACTCGTCAGTGTTTGGCATCCAGCGCACACTGACATTATGCTTGCATTCCGTTTGCTGGACCATCGGTATGAGTTGGTGCCAGATCACAAAGGCATTGTCCTTCAATTTCTGACCGCGGAGGCACCGGTACACCTCAAGGGTGCACAAGAGAAAGCGATGCTAATGTTGTGTTGAAGTAGAGATTGCCAGGAATTTGATAAAATATGTGCTCTTCCGACAATTCTGCAAGAGAATCAAATCAAGTTAGCACAGGAAAAAAATTGGAACAGACCAAAGAGGTCGATGCTGGGGAGACTGTAAGGCCCTGCCTTCAGTGTTTCAACGTCGATTGGCTGATACTTGTATGTCAGTACACATCGACAAGGGCTTCAGGCTGTTCTTTCCAGCGAAGATTCGCAGCAGTGATGTGCGAGACCCACATCTGTGTCGCCTTGCAGGTGGGCCTTCAGAAAGACACAGCAATAAACAGTGAGTAATTAATGTGAGGATTGATTCATTGTTCAACTCACCTGTCAATGTACTCCAGATATTTCTATGTTTCCATCGAGCAGCTCACTGTCATCGTCCTTCCAATCATCATCTGGACCAGAGTCAATTGGATATTTGTCTTGCACACTGCCTGTAATCGCTTCGATCTTGCATTTGCTCCCGGTGGAGAAGTCTTTAGTAAAACACGCAAAATTATGAATCATTACAAGTAGAAATCAAACACTTACTAGCCATAGTTGCCTTTGCATGAGCCTCGCACTCGGCATCGAATTCGGCTTGCTTCGCTCAAACCTTATGCGACTGTTACGCTTGAAGTTGGGCTTGTCCTGCCCGAGAAACGAGGACGGGGCGAGAGATATTTGCAAGCACTTTGAGATGGAGCTGCGCTGCCAGTGACTGACCGTGTGGTAAACTCATGACTACAGCACAAAAATGAGGCCTTCACAGTAAGTAGGATGGTCATGGTCGAGAGTACTATATATTACTCAAGCATTTTTACAGTTCTCTAAGTGTACAGTTTAAGCACCAGTGGGCATGGCGGCGGACATGCTGGACTGGGTGCTGGGGAGGCAGGCATGGTGGAAAATGCACAGACACCAGCCCTGGGGGGCAGGAGATGCGCCGCCCACCCTGAAGGCTGGATACAATCTTGAGGCTGTAGGCAAGAGGGACTTCTCGATGTGGGTTCACCCCCAGGGTTGGGTTTTCAAGGGGACGCACTACCCAACTGTAGGTGTTCAGTTCATCTGATGTTACCGTCATGTCTATTAGTCACAGTACGAACACGTCACCATGTCTATTAGACAGGCACTTGTTAGCCCTCATACCGTCATAGCTGTCAGTGTTACGCTCATGTATGTAACACACCTGACTATAATGACAGTGCCGTCTTACGTGGCATTGCCCGCTACCCTAGGTCCTTACGTGTTGTGTCACAGTGACCAGTACAGTGACAGTACGCTGGAGGATGCAAATCACATGGGAAGTAGCTTTTGCAAGCACGAATAGAGAGGTGTAATGGAATGAAATCAATCCTGCAAATATTGCCGATGCAAAAGATACAGGAAGGGTGTGACAGCATTGTGACAAGTGCAAGTGCCATTGTCGACATTTAGCGCGTGTGGATTGCAAGCGTTCGAGTCATCTGTCAGCGCATTGAAATAGTGGCTAAGGGCCTTTTTTTTTTTGGTTGTAATTGGAGAAAAATACAAAGGAGGTAGTTATGAAAAGTTAGAATACAATGGATACAAGTTATAGGGAAAAACACGAGAGAGAGATGAGTCAACTATATATAGAACTATGTACTTAGTATACACGCTTTTTTTTGCCCTTC
Organism: Hericium alpestre; assembly: GCA_004681135.1. Classification (NCBI taxonomy): domain Eukaryota; kingdom Fungi; phylum Basidiomycota; class Agaricomycetes; order Russulales; family Hericiaceae; genus Hericium; species Hericium alpestre. The sequence goes on along the minus strand of SFCI01000091.1, from coordinate 9,172 downwards.
GCAATGGATGATGATACGGGGCGTTCACCTTTGCCATCATCTCGCATGTTTGTGTCGTCATCCGTTGCGGTGAGGATGCTGAACGATGCGAGGTCATTGGCAATGTTGACGGGGATGGTGGATGTGGCATCTTGAGGTGCAGTTTCGTTGTTAGTTGTTGTGATGGACTCCTCCGGTGTGTCGGAGTCCATAAGGATTTTGAGGCTCTTCAACACAAGTTGGAAGGTCTGCAGGAGAAAGGGGGAGATTAGATAGATAGGGGTAGATGGAGAGAAACATACCATTGAAGGCCTGCTGCCATTGTTCCCTGGCATTTCCCAGACACAGACACCGACAGTGGCTAGAACAATGGTACTGGGGCGGAGTGCAATGGGATAGTGCCACAGTAGAATGAGCTCATTATTGACATCGTGGATGTTGAATTGGACGATGCGCACATCGCGGTGTTGGAATCGGGGACCGACATGGTCCGGCAGGACATTGAAGTGGTAGCAGGCATCGAGAGTGATTTCTACAAAATGAAGATGAGCATACTGTGGAAGCCTGAAAAGGCGCATGCGTACCATCAGGCCCAGGAGTCTGGATGCCCGTTTGAGCATCAGAGGTGACAGCACCATCATTGGCAGTGCTGGAGGACAAGCTCACATGAGAAGGTCCGGCGGCACGGTTACGGTCATGGGTGAGCCTTGGTCATCGTCCGCCTTGCGCTTGCGGTTGGTGCACATGGGAGCGGTTGTGGGCTGTGGTTGCTTCTTAACAGTATTTTTGGATGTGACCTGTAATAAACAGAGGTTAGCAGGAAGGTAAAGGATATGGAAGGAGAGGAGCACGTACAGTGTATAAATCATCTGTCATGATCTTGAAAGGTGCGATGGCAACGTTGCCATGCTTGTAGAGGGCAGCATTGTCATTGGTCAGCAGTTGCATGAGCTAAATTCACCATGTTCGAATCACCTTGGATATCATCGAAGCACCTCTGTCCACCAGCAAGTGCGACCGTTAGCTCATGCAAGCCAATGGCCTGATCGTGCGCGAGGTCATCCATATCATCGTCACAGGGATGAATGGGGCACAGGATGATGTGTTGTTTAATGTGGGTTTGGTCATTGATCTGTGGCAGGCAAGTGAGGGATGACAAAGATTGTCAGCATAGCGAAGCAGGTAGACATACTGTCACATTTGGTTGAGTGGCACCGGCAGTGCCAACACGTTGTCCATCTTCAAATGATCCCGTTCTGCCGACCACATATCCATAGTATTCTTGTTCTTTTGGGTGCTTGCTGGGGTCGTGGCTGGGCTCATAGACGTAGAGGACACAATGGCTACTCCACGAGTTCATGGTACAAGGGAAGAGGCAGTCAGCCGGGATGCTCTCATCATTGCCAATAAAGTGCATGCTGGCACCCATTTGCTGTGAGATGGAATTGTATGTGCACTGCAGGGCAGGGGACAATGGTGTAGATGATGACATGGTAGCAAATGTGGTGGCGATTGTTGGCACATGCGAGAAGGGAAGTTGACAGAGTGTGTAAGCAGAGAAGGGGGGGAAAAGGATGTTAACAGAGCGACGTACAGAGATCCACAGCTTTTATACCTGAGGGTGGTCCATGCACCACAAATGAGCAGAGGTAAAATGAGTTTGGTTGAGTCAGCAACAGCTCCGTCGAGGTTGGGGTCACATGTGGTGGAAGATGGGGTAGACCTGTCGACAGAGACAAAATGGATATACTCAGCACTGGGAGGCATCAGCATAAGTTGTTGAGGAAGCAAGAGAGACACATACAGATTTGCATTCTTAGGGCAATGATATCCACCATGCAACTCAAAATAATCAAGTGTCGTCCACGAATTGGTGCCGATGTTGCCAAAACAGACCATCTGCCTGCCCTTGTGGAGCAGCAGCAGCTGGTCGAACACCTGGAACAGTTCTGCTGATGGTTGATGGATCGTGCAGAGGGTCACCTTCCCGTGCTCTGCGAGCTCACACATGAACATCAGGATCGCCCACGTGCTCTGCGAGTCCAGCCCGGAGGTCAGCTCGTCGAGGAACAGCAGCGGTGTCAGCTTTGCAGTGAGCTCTATGCCGATTGTCATGCGTTTACTGTGCTCCACACCTAGCAAGCTCATGATGGCATCTGCATAGTGCGTCAGCCCACACATCTCGAGAAAGGTCTCCATGCTATATCACAAGTCTTAGATTTTGGAAATAAAAATTGGAAGGGGATGCACTAGGCTTCTTTCTCCTCGAGCGGGACCTTTGGCAGCTGGCAGAACTTGGTGGAGAAGAGCAGTGCTTCCTTGATGCTCATCGTTGGCAGATGTGTGTCCATCTGCTGGCAATACCCGCTGCACCACACATCAGTCCACCTCACTGAAACAATGACAAGAATGAAATCACACATGTCTGTGCCTGGAAATCTGGCAGGAGCATGATACAAAACTGGCATCATCAATACCAGAGGTGGATTGTATCGACAGAATATGGCAGATGTTGGTGTAGTTAAGTGAGGCTTTGAAGGACATAGGTGACAGTGATTCACACCTGTCAGCACTGACAGCGCTGTTTGTATGCTGGACGGACTTGCACTTGGCTGTCTTCAGGCATTGTGTAGGAGAGCGGGACATGCATGCAAGGTGTTGGCGATGCAGGTGCCGGATTTTGTGTTGGTGTGTCAGCAGGATTGGGAGGCATGTGTCGACACTTCCGAGTGCACGAGATGGGTTGGGCGATCGCCGTGGACGAGAAGTTCAGCAGGGTAGAGAGCACAGCTTGCTGCATGCAGGCCAAGCATGTGCGCTGGTCATCGACACTGAGGTCGTGCAGCAAATCAAGGATAACAGTCTGCCTGGCAAAATGATGCCTGTCAGCTAATCGTTGCCTCGCCACGCTGACTTCGTCATCTGTGCCAAAGTCAATTATAGTTTGCAGGTGGAGCAATTCGAGGTGGGCCATTTCATGTTGACAGTCGAGAACGGGCGTAGGATGAGGAGACCGTGTAGTGAGCGAACACGGGAGAGCATTACGTATGGCATCTCCATTCCTCGCACTTTTGCCAAATTGACAATGACACTGTCGAACCCTTGTCCTTGTGCCTTGTGTGCCATCATTGCAAATGCAGGAATCACAGGAACCTGTTCACGATCAATTTGGCAAGTTTTGTTTGAATACGGATTAGTGAAGTATAGCACTCTGACATCCTTGAATGTGACAGCATCCCCTTGTTCAAGATATGGCAGCACGGCAGATTCACTGCCTCGCACAGTTACAATGCAAGATGTGGCATGCTGGAAGCCTTCACTGTCAATGACATATCTGATTTTTTTGATAGTGCCGTGTGTACCATTGCATATGCCACCCGGGACATTGTTATTTTGACCCATGAGAATGGGCATGCCAATGACTAGGGGTAAGCGACCGAGATGTTGGTCTGTCATTCCAGAATGGTAGCTATGCAGCTGGTTGAGAAGGGCTGGATCTGTAAGTTTCTCACCGCCATGTTTGTCCAGGGCATAGTACCAATGCAGTGGGTGGCTGACTCGCTGAGTGAACACGATAGCAGTGCATTCATTGAAGACATCCTTCGGACTGTTGGTACTGAAGATGAAAGGTGTGTCCGCCCAGCATGGATCAGTCCATTTAGGCTGTACATTCTGTATGAGTTGTGTCTGTAGCAGGTTGAAGTCCTTCATCGTGCATGCACCCATGCACAGGCGACCTAGCAAGGAAACAAAAGGATCATTGTCACCTCTGCTCTGTTGCATAGGCACAGTAAGTACGACAACAACAGTCACAGTAAGCCATAACAGTTTCCCATGTATTGCTTTCTGACCTTGGTCTGTATTGCCGGCAGCATGGCCAATGTGTGCATATAAACTTTGTTGAGCAACTGGCATGAGCTGTGCAAAGTCCCCCACAAAAATGATGTTTATACCTCCAAAAGGTGATGTATTCCCTTTGGCATCAACCAGGGCATTGTGAATGTCAAGCATCAGATTACAACTAACCATGGAGATTTTGTTGACAAACAGAAAATCAATGCCATCCCACATGTTTGCTAGGTCTCACCGCATGAGTGATTTGTTTCTAGACTTCGACGTACACTGCTTCAAGCATAAGGCAGCATGAAGAGTCATTCCACCAATGTTCTGGGCTGCAACACCCATATATGCACATAGCCACAGCCGGCAGGATTCATTTTTTTCAGCAAAGTATTTGCACAAGGCGTTGATGACTCAAGACTTTCCTGTTCCCCCTGCACCTCCGAGATACATTTGAAGAGGTTCTGCATTGGAAGCGTCGATGTGTGCCTCCCAATCCTGCTGACATGCTGACACAAAACTGCGCTGAAGGCTATGATTAGCGATGATGTGAAATGCATGTCATTGTTCTGCATTAAGCGTGAAGTCGTTTGTGATTGAGGTGATGCTGACTTCTGGCATATGTTGGGCTGTATAACTGACATTTTGAATAGACATATCGACAGAGTTCGCCGTGGGAGCCAAATCGATGATGTTAATGATTCCTGCAGACGGCAGAGGATGTGGGTTCAGATGGGATGGATCGTCGGGAGTGGTTCCTGAGATCGGTGCAGCAGCATTTGCCTTCATTTGCTCACGTCGTGATTGATATGCCTTTTCCCAGATATTCTCAAGTGTATTATTGTGGGCTAATTCATAATGTGCAGGGTTACAAGCCACCATCAGGGAAATTGAAATTCTACATAGCCTAGTATCAGATTATGTGCTCTATCATAGTGCTATGATGGCTATGTAACTATCCTTTGTAGCTATGTAGGGCTATGAACACTATCATAGCCTAGCATAGCTGCCATAGCAGTAGGTGGAAGCTACATAGAGCTATATACATATGGTGTGCAGCTATGGCTGCTCTATAATACTATAGGTTTGCTATGATTGCTATGGCCACTACACCAAGTCAGCTAGATTCTAAAGCTACCTAGTGAGATATTCTATGTTGTACAAGTGATCCCAAAAAAAAAATTCATTTGTGACTATGCTACAACAGTGACAAAATTAGATTTAAGGTATCTACATATGCGTACGAGACATGTGCACAACTGCTGCTGTGCACGAGGCACAGGGGCTGTGCACGAAGTGCAGAGGCTGTGTGCTGGGTGCTGAGGTCATGCACGACAAGAGAAGCCATGCATGCACTGCGCGGAGGCCTGTGTGAGGTACGGAGGCCGTGTGCAAGGCGTGGGGGTCGTGCTAGGTGCAGGTGCTCGCAGGCATTGGCAGGGCTATGCTCAGGCGCGTGCATTGGCGAGGCTGTGGGTGGATGTGCTGGCACTAGTGCAGCCATGCACAGGTGCAGGAGCATGCGTGGGAGTGCGGCGTTCGCAGGGCTGGTGCACAATCTGATGGCCATGGCCGTCTGCAGGCATGCACACATTGGTGAGGGCGTGCACTGCACATGAGTGGGTATGCATGCGCGTGGAACACCCGTGGGTGCAGGCGAGTTGGTGGGGCCATGCGCTGGCAGGGCTGGTTGCGGGCATGCCATGCAGTCGATGGCTGTGCACGTGGTGCAGCAGGAGAGGCGGGGACACGCACCGTGAAGGACGAGCCTCATTGCTATGGCAACGAGGCTCATTGTGCCTCATCTTTCATGTTGTCATGGTTGGTGGGACTTGCAAGCCCATCATGTGCATGTTGCAAGTCGTGTACATTGCTGAGGCAATGTACACAATGAGACGAGGTGGTGGGGGTTGTCGAGGGAATGTGTGCACTGTTGAGGTGGCATGAATTGGGGGTTGGGTGCAGGCCGTTCAAGCCGTGCATGTCGTCGACAGCACGATGTTGATGCATGGGGGTTGTGATATGATGGGCTCGCACGTATCTGTCAAGGGCGTGCAGGCACAGAGAGCATGGGAGGCCAGACATGTCATGCCCCATTGCCATGGCAACGAGGCACCGACACGATCGCAGACGGTGTCATTTGGAGATGGGGCCATGGCGGGCTTGAAGGTGGGCATGGGGGTCAAAGCCGATGGGGGTGTGGTGCGTGCAGTTGCAAGAAGCAAGCACGAGTATCGCTCGTTGAACGAGCAATACTCACGTTGTTAGTACGAGAAAACAATGGAAGAGCTGTTTTTACTTACCTATAAGCCATCATGGCACCCGTTAATCCTTCCTGACTTGCCCCCTGACTGTTGAAGATGGCCGGCATCATGTGTTTGTGGAGAGAGATGAAAGGGGAGACGAAGGGTGACCGGTGATGAAGGAAAGTACAAGTCGAAACATTGAAGGCGCGTCGAGTGCTTCAGCCACAGCACTCGACTCACATGCCAGGCAGTTTCGACTCTAACAAATCAAATCAAATCATATCAATTCTATAAAAAAGTGAGAATATACAACAAATCGGTAAGAATACAATGAATGAGCTACATGTATACCTACTGTACAATATGCTCGGGAGTGGTGCAATCCACTGAGTGGAATCTAATGGCCAGCCTCTGGTGCGATACCCGGCAATGCCCGGCCTGGCCTCGGCAACCACATTTGGTGCTCGCCACATCTATATAAGGCCTGTGCAATGTGCGTCATCTCTCTCTCTTCAACCACCACCATCTCTCACTCTTCGACCCATCTCTTGCCTCTTGCCTCTTGCCTCTGACTCTTGTTGCTTATGCCTCTAACTCTTGCCGCTTTTGCCTATGACCCTTGACTATGATCTTGATGGTAAGTCTTGTCATTGGTCTTATGTTCTAACACTCATGTCTTTATTTTCTTTAGATTTTTGATGTTTGAATAACTTAGATAAGCTTTATTATGATATATGTTGTTTTCTTTGTTGATATTTTTGTAGCTTATGTTAGAATTTCGCTTTTTTTTAATGTTTGTAGATCTTTTGTTATTATAGTTGTAACTAATCATTATGTTTTGTAGATTATCTATCTATAGTATTTATATTTGTAGTAAATATGTTTGTCATGTATTAAATTTTAATAATAAAATCTTCTTGATGCTGTTTTTATTATTTGTTGTTCTGATTTTGTGATTTGTGTATGTTGAAAATAATATCAATTTGTACACTTCTATAAAGTCTTTTATGCTTATATATTTAAAGTTTATTGATATAGCTGTGATGGACTTTATAGATTTGTATGCTGATGGTAGCTAAGATCAATCAGATAGTTTACATCACTAACATAGCTTTGATACCTTTCGTAGCTAGGTCTCCTATCATAGCTTCATATTGAATCTTATAGCTCTCATAGCACTATATAGCAACTCTCTTAAGCTACATAGCACTACATAGCATCTCACTACAGCTATGTGAGCTATGTAGAACTTGACATTGCTATGGCTCTAGGAAATCTATGTAGGACTTATAGAGCTATATAGGACCTGTTCATTTCCCTGATGACCTGATCATTACCATCTCCATGATCGGTATCGGTGGCAAAAAATCCATGATTGTCTGCATAGTGAATACATCGCAGTACGTCGTCTTGTGTCATGGCTGCACGTATGGAATGTATTTCTGCTGATTCTTGAAGATGCTGCAGGATGTTGCCCTCTTTCTGTTCGCTGTCAGGCATGTCATCATCAATGAACGTTCTGCATGCCATGCTCAAATCAAGTCCGGTGACAGCAGCTTGACAGCATCGTTGACCTGCACATTGTGCAAAATGATTGTCTTGTGAGTCACACATCTCATGCAAAATTTGCATATTGTTCATCCAGGTCAGACACCGTTCCGGGCAAGTGGTAGTAAATTCACGGAACACTTCTATCCATGTCTGGCCAGGTTGGCACAAGTCACTTAGATCCATCCACGGTTTGAACAGCAATAACATTGTATGGCAATATCCAAGACGTGGAAGGGCAGGACCAATTGGTACGGGGACACGTCAGCGCAGAGGGTGGATGATTTTGAGTACATGTGTTGAGCAGCTAGAGTGTCGGTGGTCCATATTGAAATGGTGCTGATGGTGAGTAGTATCTGACTGAAGCACTGCAAGCACATCATTCACTGACAGTGCATCCTCTGTATGACCAGCAATTTGCCACCCATAATCATTCTCCATGTTGTCCTCGGCATCAGACATGTTCTCATTGTTGTCTTTGTGAGTGCTATCACCATCTCTGACAGGATCATGATCACCATTGTTGGACATGTCATCTGGCATGTTTGACTGCCATAACTGTTGCAGACATTTTTGTACCTGTGCAATAAAGTCCCACAATGATAAATTGTGCAGGACAGGTCTGTGCAATTGATAATCTGCAACTTGTGTTGCATGTGCAATCAAGTTTCCTGCATGATCACTATCAATAGTAACCTCAGGCTCACGCAGTTCATTGTTGGTGCTATTGACATGAACATTCTCAGTACTGTCATCGGGAGGGTCATCAACATCTGATACAGGTAAAGTTGCATCATTGCATGGATCAGCAGCCTCTAGCCATTGTGTGAACAATGTCTAGTACAGGCTACAAAATTCACTGTCAGTAAAATGATCCTCATAGTCCATCAGGTAAGAGGCAACTTGTGCAGCAGACAGCTCCTGTTCAGATATCATGGCATATGCACATTTTTGCAGCAGGTGTTTTGCATGGAGCGTATAGTCGTCATCATGCAGGTCGGGTTGCTGCAGGTTCTGCACCGTGCGATCAAGTGCCACCCATGCAACATGTGCTTTCAGTTGGGATTTTGTGATGTAGTCTGTAATGTAATATATGATTGCTTTTGCTGCAGTGCCACTACTGACAAATTTAATGTCCATATTGCAACACATGGCACAAATAATAGTCATATTAAAATTGTTGACAAGACCATCCAAACAGCGAAGGCAAATCTCTCCGGTCTCACCATTGACAGAAGACTGTGCCCGATAGTTGCTCTCATCTAAATTGAACCTGCACACTTTGGGGTCAGAGCCGCCTTTCCAATACTTGAAGCACATTTTTGTATGTTGATGCAGTTGACAGGTCTTGACAACATTGCATATGTCTTGAGCTTATGCCTTCTGTAAGTCCTCAGCAGAGATATTGAGAGCAAGTGTCAAGACTCGGTTGTAGACAGCAGAGAACCACCCAAGTCACCAGTGATGATGGGAGTGAGAGAGCAGAAAGCGACAAGCAGCACAGTGACCTGTATTGGAGGTACAGTACGGTACAGACAAAATGGACAATCTAGGGGAAA
>SFCI01000909.1:0-13506 GCA_004681135.1 Hericium alpestre | reverse complement strand
GGAAGACGGACCGAAGGTCCCCGACATCCCCCCCGAGACGACGAGGACACAGCGTACAAGTGGTCAGACTGCGTAGTATTCAGCTTAGTACGAGATCTAGGCAGATCTGAGGCGACTTAGCCTCCATCAGCAGACAGGATGGCAAGGCTAGTTCGGCTTAACTATTATGTCATACAGGTGCTCGGCAACGGTAGCCGTGGCAAGACACGCGGAAGAACTTCACGAATCGGCTAGATTAGATTAGATTCTACATACAGTATGTACCCGTCCCGCCAGGTCCCGCTCAACGAACTTTGTCTTTTCACAATTTTGTCTGCCATGGATCCTTTTGCCATCACCGCCTACCCAATATCCATCAAGAGTCAGCAGGAATGGCGGTAGCTACCTGCACTATCATTATACACGGTACTGTGTCTCTTCTCCATCCGTTCGTGCTCTCGGTAGCACCTCGTCAGTACGAACCTCTCATGGCTGAGCGTGGCCATCGTAACCTCAACATTTCCGTGCTCAGACAGATATCAAAGTCTCTCGAACAAGACCCCCGCAGCTGATATAGAAGCTGTCTTAAAGAGGCTGTATACATCGTATGCAAGCTTGCGACGAAAAGTAGGGGCACGCCAGATGAAACAACATACAGGTGCGTAGTCAATTAGTTTGAATCCTGCCATAAATTCCACAACAGCCTTTGGCAACGGGTGATGGCGAGAAGGCGAGAAGGAGGATTCATTCCCACCCAGAAAACGTCGACTGGCTCTGCCTGGCGCGCTGATACCGCTCGCCTCGACTCTCCGGTCACAACAGTCCGGATCCGAACCGCCTATTCTTGGACGGCAGCCAATTACGCCCTCTGTTTTCTTCTCGTGCTCTCTTCCACATACCATCATCCATCCACTATCGCCCGCCGTCTGCGATATCCTCGGGACGACGGACGGGCGTTCACCCGACCTTCCTTCGACGCGCGTGCTTTCTGGTGCCCCACTATGGGAAAGCCGTTCGCGCGCTGTCATACAGGTCGACGAGACCGCGGTCGTGAAGGTCGCACAGCCCATCGACCGCGACGAGCACGGCGTCCTGCAGTTCTTGGAAGACCGCATTCCGAACGTCCCGCCCCGCGCGCCCTGAGACTGGTCAAATTCAAATTCAACAACCTCATCTCAACCTCAGCTATATTGAATATCATTGTATCATCATCCTACATGAGTCTGCTTTTCAGGATGGGACACCATTGCGCTACTGGTGTATTCCAGATGATGAGCAATAGGAAGAGGGAGGAGATCGTAGCCATCGTGACGCATTGACATGGTGGGAATATAAAAAAAAGACTGGAAAAATTCGCATACATACAGAAGATAATAAGATTAAATACTAAGAAGAGACCCTGTGCTCTCATTGCAACAGTATACGGTACAGATCACTGAGTCTGACACCAGTGACGGTGAGATATGCAGAACTGGAATATCAGCGTGTATGGAGGAGGGCCACAAATACGATAGCTTCCATTCTCCCAAACGAGAAATCCCCGAGATTGGGAAAAGGACCTCGAGCTGTTGTCGGAGAAGGTGTCGAACTCCTTGTAGAAGAGGATCGCGATGTCCCAGATAAGTGCGGCATATGCATAGCACTCCGGTGTACATAGGAAATGGCGAAGGCGTATGTCTGCCACCACGAAGCTGACAATTTCTGCCAGACGTGTGACGGTGAACCCGGAACGAGGGTCGATGCTCCAGCGTCTGAGGGTGTAAAAGCCCTCGTCAGAGTCGGTGGCCGGGTCCCAGGGTCTGACGGTACCCCGAGTAGACGTAGGAATGATGTTGAAGCTAAAGATCCTGCCTGCTTGCTTCTCCAATACGAGTGATCTGGACGCCCCCCCAGGCCTGACGATCTTGACCCTGACCCGTTCATGCTGGAGCAGACCACCCTCCTTCTTTTCATAGTGCATTTCTTCCACAAGCCAACAGTCGGCCTCACCCCTCCCGTCAGCTGCAAAGACATAAGAGACCCAAGTATCTGCCGACATGCCATGTCGGGAGGGGGTCGAGGCTAGATTATGTATCAGCACAGATGATCTCTCCACGGCCTATAAATCCTCACCACAGGGAAAAAGAAATAGGGGAACTTCAACCTCGGGTTCCTGGACGAGGGTGCTCGAGTAGGAGTGGGGTGTCACTGATAAGCGGGATAAAGTCAGGGAGCCTTGCGTTAATGTCGCAACTCCATCGAAGGTGGTAGATATTCAGTTAGACAGAATTATTCTGAAGCTGTAGTAAGGCCTGACAGAATTAATCTGTCAGCTTAAGGATCAGCCACATTACGGTTCAAACCGTAACAGGATCTCCCACCGTAGTACAGATTAAACCGTAATGAAAGGTCCTGGGCCGCGTAGCCTAGCAAAACTATGTAAAGACCAGGAATTGAACCTAGGGCAATTCACCAGTTTCATCATGAATGCAGACACACAACTAACCACTGGGCCAATATGCCATTGAAGTAAATATAAAGCTAAGCATGATGAGCCATAACTTAGCAAAAATATCGACTTAGCAACACATTCATGGGTCATGACCTGGACAGATAAATTCGTAATTACAGCTGAATCCGTAAATATCAAATTAGTGAATTATATGTGACGAACAATGAAGACATGAATTACAGATATATCTGTAAAGACAGGTATACCTGTAAGGACAGGTATATCTGTCAGTATTAACTTTGAAGGTTATATCTGTAGGTTCTCTTTATTATTATTGTTTGCTGGTTAAGATTGGATGACTTCCCGTAAGGGTTTAGAAATGATTGCATGATCTCTAAACATTTTTGCGTGAAATCTACAGAATTTAGAAAAGTCTGCTCTAAACCGTAAGCTGCAACTCTACAAATTTAGGGCGATCTGAGGAGATTTCTGCAGCGCTTTCCATTTTGGATGCAGGCGGCAAACTCTGCTCAGCGCAGAGTGTGGGCACCGTTTGTTCTCTATCGCCCATGAACGTGCCCGTCGACAACTACTCAGACGATGAGGAAGATCTTGCCGCATTTGCGGTTCTGCTTCTTCTCGGCGCTGTCGAGACAGATCAACAATGCAGACAGTGCCATAATCAGACTCGTGCTTATCTCTGCCACCCTCAACTGCTCCCTAATCCCTGCAAAAATACACCATGGCAAGCCCTCTATGCCAGTCGGAGTGATCGTGCATTCATCACATGCATGGGCTTTGATTGTGCGACGTTCGACAAGATCTTAGAGGATGGTTTTGCAATGGAATGAGACACGACTTCTATCCCCTGCCCTGATACCCACACACACGGTACCCCATGGCTTGGTCATCGCTCCCTCGATTGCGCAGGAGCATTAGCTCTTGTACTCCATTACTTATCCTCCACCATGCCTGCCACCAGCCTTCAGTTGATCTTCGCCCTCATTCCAACTACCGTCAGCCGATATATCAACTTCGCGCTGCAGATCCTCCTTCAAGTCCTGCGACAGATGCCCGAGGCCGCTATTGTATGGCCGGATGCACTCCAGATCGTTGAAAACAACACACTTATCGTTGCGCGCCACCCGCTGCTGACCGGAGCATTTGGAAGCTGTGATGGACTGCGCTTACCGGTCGAAACGTCGACGACGCAGACATCGAGAACGCGACCTTCAATGGTTGGGCACATGATCATTCGGTCAACTCAGTATTGTGTCTTTCGCCACGTGGTAAGTAATCTTGTTGTCTATAATGAAGTGGTGCTTACATTGCTACAGGTACAGTGATTTTGGCCATCCTGAATGCACCTGGGAGCTGGCACGATGCGAAGGTTGCACGAGCAGTCTATCAGAAGCTACGCACGGCAACGCCAGAGGGCTTTTACTTGGTAGCAGATACTGCATTTCCGCGAGGGGCACAGGCAGTCGAGGGCCGTATCAAGGCACCCTTGAAAGCTGGACAGCGGCTACCTGCCGATGCTGAGGAGCGTGAAGAGCTGTTATGGTTTGACCGTCAGCTCCTTTCGTATCGTCAGACCGCCGAGTGGGGCATGCGTGCGTTGCAAGGCTCGTTCGGGCGATTATGCCTGCCGATGGACATCAACGACCACCAGGGAAGGATGGAGCTTCTCGAGGTCTGTGTTCGCTTGAACAATCTCCGTGCGAACTGCGTGGGTATTAGTGAGATTCGTAACGTCTACGAACCTATATGGCAGCACGAGGATGATGGTCTATGGTTTCAGTTCGAGCATATGCTCTTCAAAGACATTTGTCGTCTTGATCGTGTCTCACGTTTTCACAACGTACCTACAGCATAAAAGTGATATATTACAGTAGAAGGATATAATTGGCAGTTACAAAGAAATTTTTCTATAGACAATTAAAATAAGTTGAGTGCCAGTAGTAAGGAATGTATGTGGTCCAAGAGCTAGTGTAGGTATCGGGGTATCGGGGAATGAAGGAATGTGGGACAGCTAGCAGTGATGTCTACATGAAGACAAAGCAATAATACTTGCTTTTTGGGGTATCGGGGTATCAAGGTATCAGGAGGTAAGGTTGACAGTGTACTGGGTTATGTAGTGGTATCGGGCACCAGCCATTGCGTCGTGCATGGTGTGTGGCTCATGTATTGCATCTAGTCAAAGTCGGGCACAGCGTGCTGCTTTCCCTTATCAGGAGACGAGCGTGGCAGGTTGGCGAACTCTTTCAGCTGAGATATCGGCGGCAGCCTGCTGCCCCCGGCGCTATGTCCACCATGTGGTGTCTATTGCGAGCCGCCTTGTGCTTGAGTGCCTGATCCCCAAGGCATGTCATTGACGGGTGTCTTGAAGACGTTGGTAAGAGGTGGTAGATTGTTGAGTGAACGGGATGGAGTCAGAAATGCTTAATAAACAAAAGTACGGTTAGTTGATCATCGTTCGGGGGGTGCCAGTGGTAGTGCACGCACCTGCAGCTTCTCCAAATCCTCGTCCATCTTGCATTGGCAAGGTCTGCTTCCGACTGTAGAGACCAATCTTGGAGGAACCAGCAACATTGTCGGTGCGAAGGAATGGAGTTGCATGCTGAGTAACCAGCTCAGGAGGATGCACAGTCGCTCCAATTCTGTCGTGATGGTTGTACGCAGGCGGTGATGGCTCGCGATGAACGACAGGATTGGCGAACGGCCTATCGTATGCATTGACAGTGTCTGTCTCAATTTGCTCCTGTTTGATGCTGCGATCTTCGAACATGTCTCGTTCTGGTGCTAGCAGCTCCGACACGTCGTCTGGCTCTGGAAATTAGGTTACATTTTTCTTTGAAGACAATTCAACACACCGTGTGGCATCTGCCAGTCGTCAGTATCATTGTCCCATGCGATCTCTGCTCGCTCCATGCTCTTTCTCCTGCCACGAGCTTGATCATGTCCTGAAGGACCCGGAGCTGCAGTGACAACAGATATATAGGATGATCAGCATCGAAGCAGAGGGTTGCAATTATTAGACTCACTGGATGATAGGTGCATATTGGAATCAAACACATTATGCCCTGATTTGACGAAATCGAGCTGCATACTCAATATCTCCTTGTCACGCTCAAGGCGTGAGATGACTTCCACACGCTCATGATCACGGTCATGAAGCCGAGAGTTTTCCTCCCGAAGAGCAGCAATCTCACCTGCAGCGAGCTGACTCTGGAAGCGAGCAGCATCGCGCTGTTCGTGTGCTGCAGGAGAGAGTGCCGTTGTGAGGCTGAGAGCGAGAGATCTGGTGTCTTGAACGCCTGATCGAGCTGAAGATGCCTTCGCTGAGGAGGAAGGCTTCTTCGGCGGTGTGCTCGCAGCACCAGAGTGGTAAGCCTTCACAACCATGTATTGACCGTCACGTTCCTTCTTGACTTTTGCACTGCCAGATTCGTCATCATCGGAGCTGATGCTGATGACGCTAATGTGCTTCTGCAAACCTGCCGGATTTTCTGCCTTGATTACTGGCTTGACATCAGCAGGCTCGTTATCAGCAGGCTCGTCATCAAGGACTCCCATATGCGTGCGACCTTGGATCGCGTCCTCGGCATCCAAAGCTAGGCGGTACAGCTCGGGCATCTCCCCAGCGCCAGTCAGCTTTACGAGTGCGTCTCCGTGAACCTATAACAAGAATATAACTCAGCTCAATGTCATTGGTCATGAGTAGGTTATATGCACCTTATCGTAGCGTGCTTTCAGTGGTTTCACATCACGCAGTGAAAAGTTATTATCCTCTGCCCAGGCATTGTAGAGCTGATGAACCTTGCTCCATCCAGTCATAGATATCGGTCGTACACTTCTCGCAAGCTTCACAAGCTGCATCAACTCGCTCTCACTATAATTCTGTGATCCAGCGACACGACCGTGCCCAGATCCCGACGCCTTCTTAGATGCCGCGGAGGGAGGCGCTGCCTTCGACGTCTTCGCGCGCTTCGCAGTTGACGGTCCCGATGTGTTCTCCTTGTTGTCTGCCATCACTGTGCGCTTCTTCGGACGTGGCTGAGGGCGAGGCTTTTCGATTGGCTCTGTCAGACGAGTAGGAAATTCTGGGTCAGACTATAGACCGATACACAGATTCTAGTAAGTCTTGCAGCTGGACTAATGCATTGACTATGGATGACATACATCATCGGCTGCCTGAGCAACTGGCTGAGCCGCTGCGGCTTTGACGAGAAGCCATTCCCCTCCATCACGAACAAAGAGATTCCCGTGTTTGTCGCATTGGACTTCGGGCTTCATGACCGTTGAGAACGATGATGTATGTAATATGAAAGTTAAACGAGTGTGATGGTTTGGTGCTGCAGTAGGCAACAAATACGCAGGGAAAATGAAGGGATATGTGGATAGTAAGGTGGGGAATTGAGTGAGAAATGCACCGTAGCAACAGCACCATCCCCAACATCGGCCCTCACCCGGGCAGTCCACCAATCCTCTGACCGTAGGTACGATGAATCTCAGGTGAACAGTTCTGTACGTTGGGCACGTGGATAACTCGCTCTAGCTGACAGTAGCCGAGATTTACAGACATCTAGCAATGAGATTTAGGTCTGGAAGGGGGGGGGTACCCCCCCTTCCCAGACTCTGGCTTTAGAACAGGGTCGAGAGCTCCGATTTTGCATCAAACACTCGGTTAGAACAGCTTAGAGATGAAATTTTAGGATTTTTCGTTTCTAAACCCTTACGGGAAGTCATCCATTAGCTTACTTGGTATTTATGGATTCAGCTGTAATTACGAATTTATCTGTCCAGGTCATGATCCATGAATGTGTTGCTAAGTCGATATTTTTGCTAAATTATGGCTCATCATGCTTAGCTTTATATTTACTTCAATGGCATATTGGCCCAGTGGTTAGTTGTGTCTGCATTCATGATGAAACTGGTGAATTGCCCTAGGTTCAATTCCCGGTCTTTACATAGTTTTGCTAGACTACGCGGCCCAGGACCTTTCATTACGGTTTAATCTGTACTACGGTGGGAGATCCTGTTACGGTTTGAACCGTAATGTGGCTGATCCTTAAGCTGACAGATTAATTCTGTCAGGCCTCACCACAGCTTCAGAATAATTCTGTCTAACTGAATATCTACACGAAGTGAAGAGCAATGCATAGAATGGTAGATTTCACTTTGTTGAGGTGCTGATTTTCACCTTCCGGGAGGGTGAACTTAACCTTTCGCAAGCCGCCCACGTAGAGGGTGAAAATGACACACAAAATGGCTGATTTTTACCCTCCTCACACCCTGCTTTTGGAGAGTGAAGTTGACCTCGAGCGCTGAAATTCACCCACAATGACAGTGAAGTTCGCTTACTTTGAGAGTGAATCACAGGGTGAGTTTCACTTGATCTGGACCTCCTAGTCGACATCGATTCGAGCTCGACGCGTTGACAAGCACCGTCCATTTTAGACATGCTTATCACTGTTTCGCATGCAGAGCGCTTCTAGTCCATTCGATTCACGCAAAACGTCATATTTACATCATTCTACTCTCTCTGTAGCTACTCTATTATTTGTAGAGTTTAATACAATTTATTGGCTTTGAAAGTTGTCTTCGAATTTTGCCAGCCTCATTCGGTGCACTGTTCGGCAATTGCCGGTCGGTGCCACAACACTCGTGGCTGAGACTGTCCTGTTCCTCCTCCTCCTCCTATCAAGTGGGGACGAGCCAGGGCTCAATAGCCCACAAACTGGTAAGTTTCTTGTTTTTAAACTCTTATCTGACTGCTTTACTGACTTATATCTTCTTATTTCAGCCCTTGAGCACGCTGACATGGCCGCAAAATGACCCCGCTGCCCCCAATCTATCCACCTCCCTCGTGCTTGCAAATGCGCGTTCGACGTCTCCCAGTGCCGTGAAGGGCCACTCACCGGCCTGCAAGGCTCCACGCTCGCAATCGCGTGTCATCGAGGTCTCTCAGAGTCCTGCGGAACGACTCCTGCAGACACCCCCATTCCCACACCCCCTGTCCCATGCACATTTGCATTCACGTCAGCTCACTCCCACATGCATAGGCCCAGAATTGATGCACCCGGACCAGCAGCAATGATTATGCGGGTGCAACGTACACCATCAAGACACCCTCCCCACGTGCGCCCCACCGTCTCCCGCACGTACACCATTGTGTTGCATGCCGGGAGGATCAGCATCGTATTCACATGCTTCAGCGTCAGGCCCGCACCCTCTGGCATCGCTGCCACACCCTCCAGCACCACCGCCGCACCCTCCAGCATCGCCGCCCGTGCCAGAACGTACCCACGCGCCAGAACCCNNCGCNCACATCCCAACCCCGTGCCTGCACATCTCAGCCCGTGCCCCACGTGTCCTAGCACCATCCCCGCTCCAGCACCGTGATCGCGAGCCGCCGCGCCCCAGCACCGAGCCCGCACGCCCCAGCACCGAGCCCGTGCACCCATGCCCTCGCCCCGGTACCCATGCCTGCTTCAGCACCATACCCGCATGCACCCCGTGCATGCTGCGTGCATCGACTGGCACCCAGCGGCACGCAGGTCGAATATCATGTGCACGCGCTCGATCGGCCCCGCTACTACGAGCCCGCGCACATAGCAACCCGCTCCGTGCACATGGCAACCTGCTCCGTGCACCAGCAGCCACCTCCACGCACATACCAGCATGCACAGACTGTTAGGAATTACCTAATGCAGTGTGCCGTGCATCAGAACCTTTACGCTAAAAGGGCGCAATGTCAAGTCTGGCTTGACATCTGGCACACGGTATATATACAGTTCTAGCTTACGAGCCGCTTTCCCAGGGCATCTCGTAACATCTGCTCTCTCGCTCCCATCATTGCTGGTGACTTGGGTGGTTCTCTGCTGTCTACGACCGAGTCTTGACATCAGACTGCCACAGCCTCAGTCATCATCATAGCACCACTACTCAAATTCCCCAGCAGAACCCTCCAATTTCAGTACCGATAAAATCCCAGAAAATCAGATATTAGTTCATCTTCCATCACACCTATCCTCATCATGTCAGCTGTTAGGAATTACCTAATGCAGTGTGCCGTGCATCAGAACCTTTACGCTAAAAGGGCGCAATGTCAAGTCTGGCTTGACATCTGGCACACGGTATATATACAGTTCTAGCTTACGAGCCGCTTTCCCAGGGTGTCTCGTAACAGTCAGCCAGCTAGCACTCCAGTTACATTTATTACAGAATTTACAGTTACTCTTGAGTACTATTCAAGCCAGCATCGACACTTGGAGTTATTCAATTATCTTTCAGCCAGTCATGTCAACTTAGTCAAGTTGATATCACATTCATTAGCTCACCTGCTGAGGTTTATTTGTGTTTGTTTGTATAAGCCTTCTTTCAAGTTAGAAGCCACAACATCACATTTCTATCATTCAGCAGGCTACATAGTCCACCATCAAAAGAAAGAAGAATACCATCCATCCCTCCCAAACAACTAGGTACATCTGGGAAAGTAGGAAAACCTGATCGTATCTAGGATAGTGTGTTATTGAGGTATACCAACCCACTTTGAAGTGCATCATTGTCACGACAGTGTGCACAAAAATTGTTCATATGCAATTGGGTCTGACTGAGCAGAGGTGGGAAAGAAGGGGATGGTAGTAGGCAACTGGATGATGTCAAGGGTGGTGAGATTGATGAACAGTGAAATGCTTGGCCAGGTAATAGTGACACCCTGCAGTTCAATATTTTGCATGGCCGGCAAAGAGGTCGGTGGATAGGACAAGGGGGTTTACAGCATCTCGATCTGGTGCAGTAAGAGCGAGGATTTCTAGATACAGAGATGCAGAAGTCATAAGTGCCATGATTTCTATCATTCTTTCTCCTTCACCCCGAATGTGAAGACACTGAATGTGATGTTCATGTTGAGAGACTATAGAACTGAGATGTCTGATACGACCACCGAATGCTGGCTCATTACGAGTCTCAAATGAGGTGAAGATTGTTAATGGTGCTTCCCGAGCTTGCTACAGATATTCCTCTGCCCATTTAATGCCAAAGTCGAAAGGGATCTCTGACCATATAGTGGCACATTTGAGTGCAAGATGTTAAGGTATAGACGTCAGAGACCTAAGAATAAACATGCAGTGTTCTCAGTGCCTGAAATAAGTTACTGATATCATTTGGGCTGTACCTAAGAATAAACACACAGCATTCTAGGTACAATGTATGAGTACAACATCCATCAATCAAAGAAGCTTGATGGCTCACCTCAGTGCCTGAAATAAGTCACTGAGGGGAGCCAATCATGTCCCGCACCAATGACACTGGTGCGAGGGGCTGAGAGGACTGTACAGTACATTATGTAATCATTCTAGGGCTCCAGGCCTGGCATCTAATCTATAGATGCATCACAGAGATAAGATAAGGAGAAAGTGCACTTAGAAGTGCTTCTGGCTGAACGAGCATTTGACCCGAACATAACACACCCCCTCAAACCACATTAAGCCTAAGCCCAATTATGTCATGAATCGCCCATTGGTCTTCTTCATTCCCTTTGTTCCCTATATGGACACTCCCTTGTTATGTCCCCTTGTTCCCTGTTAGGATATCCCTTGTTCCCCTTTAGGATATCCCTTGTTCCCCTTTGGGACATCCCTTGTTCCCCTTCCCCTTGTTCCCCTTTCNGGATATCCCTTGTTCCCCTTTGGCTATCCTTCCAGTATATATAGGGCTACCTTCCTGACTGGCTTTCTCAGTTTGTCCACTTGACATACCAGTCCCATTGTACCCTGCCATTCTCATGCTGTCCTTACTCTCTATGACATCCTCTGCTCTTTGATCCTTGATCTCTTGGGGTGACTTGGATGGCTTCACTGTTCCCCTGAACCCAGTCTTGACACTTGCCGATATCGGCACTGTCATGGACTAATGCCACTTTGTGAATCTATGTGTTGGCATCTAGCCAGCCTATGGCGGAAGGTACGGTCGTGTATGTATATCATGGAGTCGGCATATTTTTTTAGCATTTTACGATTCTTATCCATGACATACTGCTATCACATGTTCCGTCGAATATGTCAGTTCAACTCTGAACGGCCACAGAGATGTCCTGTCTGATCACATTCTGATCCCTTTAACATGAATTACTTTCCGGCCACACCTTATTATGCCACCAAGTCCCTTTAGCAGTAGCATATGCTACAACTTTTAACAGCTGTCAAGGACTGACTTTGGATCACGTAGGCATCAACCTTTGCTGTCCTGTCTTCTCGAATGGTCAACTATGCACTGCGTTGTCCAAAATCTGTTATCATCGACATTGCCTCTTATGGCTGCCAGTCGGCACAACACACACCACTAAAGTCACTTTTTCAGATATTTTACTGCAGTATAGCATTTGCATTGTATTGTGACTGTCCCTACATACTAAATAGCAAACTTGACTGTAAAAAAAAAATTGACATCGACCAAGATAGGCAGAGTGCCAGCTCCGCCGAATCTTGTTTTTGTTTAACATCTCGCATCCCCCTTGAGTCTGGTACTTACTGACAGATTATTATAGAGCGAGCTTTCACCTTTGCACATTAACTCCAGCTCAGTAGTCAATCCACCAGTCCCTGTACCAATGCTGTTGTTGATATCTCCAGAATAAACTTACTGCTGTGCAGAGATCGAATCTGTACTGACAAAGGGGGGCATCAGCGAAAAAGTGAAGAGTAGCTACTGCCTGGTGGAGTTTGTATCCTGCCACCTGGTGCGGCGACCTATGGCAAAGCAATGCAAAGGAATATAAATGCATTATATAAGTGTTGTAGTACCTTGGTAATTCACCGCGAGGAGGTGACGGTGAGGCAAAAGACTCGCCTATCTCCATCTGCATTGCAAGACGTCGCAAGTCGCAATACAGCATTGTATAATTCGAACTACCTGCCGAACTCGTCGCACCAAATTCTCATTTTAGTGTGAAGGCAGATTTTCACCGGCCCTAAACTTGGTTCCTCAAGTACTGCTCAGCACACCTGCAGGTTGGTCTGTCTAACTTATCATCTCTTTTTTCCCTTACTGACTTCGCGCGATCGTGGCCCTCGTACTCATTGTCAAGGTTGCTCTGCTCTGCCCAGGTGGGCAAATACTTCACACCCCATGCATCTTGATAGCACCTCTCGGCCTCTAGTCTACGCTATCTTGGACACTTCCCCCCAGGACTGTGAGATGGCGCACCGCTGTCGCTGAGCGCTGAGTGCGGCAGAATATCGACGGGCGGTCTTGCGCGGTGTGGCTTGGAGACTGCCTGATGACCCCTTCAGGCACCGGACTCCACATCAGCGCGTCAGCAGCGCCCGTGCAGTCAGCACAACATGATGCGCATGACGGGTCAGTTCATGTCCCAAGTCTCGGTCAGAGGATGGATGTATCTCCATGCAGTATCGAGTACATATAATAGATACAATCGTATTTTAGTCCCAGTACATAGTGTATCTACTTAGATTCTAATAACAATCTGGATTTTTATCGAATTTATCTATGCGAGAATACCGCAAATCAACTCTTAAGGCTACAGTCAGTCATTGAACTGGTTCGCGAAATGACAATAACCGGTGTGCTTGCTTCAAAGTTCACGATTAGCAAACCTCACCACACGGCCATGGATTGCGAAACTTAGCCCAGTTGGTGGGGTTTTCCGACGGATTGTGTGCAACTGCATTAACCATCGGTATGATATAGTGGTGGGTGACGATCGCTACAAAGCTCCCCGATAGGTGAGCTTTTTGAGCTTTGTAGTGCTTTGCAATGAGATCCCTCCTAAACCCATTTTCGCAGATGTTGTGCCCATGACGCGAACGGTCACATATGCACGTGTCGTGACAAGACGCGGTACTGCGCCCTCCGCCGCTTTCGCTGCGACTGCTTTCACCACTTCGCCGTTGAGTCGTCCCCAGACCGCAAAAAAAACATTTGTAAATCCTGCCCATCTTCAGAACCCAGGATAGCTGACCTGCGCGGCTGGATACAAGCTTGTAGTTGGATATGTGTCGAAGGACACGCAGCTCGAGCGACTTCAGTCCGAGTTGAGCAGATAGAAGCCCGGGTGAGAAACATTAGAGTTG
>SFCI01000908.1:0-13548 GCA_004681135.1 Hericium alpestre | reverse complement strand
ATTGCCGAACCGATCAAGACAGTACTCCTCCGACTCCGACTATTCATTCCCATCCCACTGACCAACCACAATGCTGAAGACGAGCGTCAACATGGCTACGTTCTCCCAAGATGCAATCACGAAGCCACCGATCCTATCGGCGGGTGAAATCTCTCCTGAGACGCTCGTGTCTTGGGATGATGGAGCCCGTGGGTACTTCGCGCACAAGAGCATCAAGGAAGCCGATCAAGTCTGCCTCATCTCCTACGGGTTCCAAGACCCACGCATCTGCCAATGGATTCGTCTCAAGCAAGCTGAGCTTTTCACTCTCAGCTACGACGATTTCCTCGATCAAGTCTGCAAGAAATGGCTACCTCGCAACTGGGCCTTCCGTCTGTCCAATGCCTTGCTTAATGCGTGCCAGGGTTCTACCCCCTTTGCCGCTTGGCAGCTGGATATGCAGATGTGGAACGCCTTGCTCGTCAACACATCTGCCCACCTCTCAGATGACGCGCTCCGGCGCAAGCTAGAATCGGGCGTCCATGAGGATGTTGCAACCGTCTTACATCGCAAAGACTACTCCACCTTGTCTTTCCAGGACTGGCTGGACAAAGTCACCGTGATAGACGAGGAGCACATCGCTCTGGCAGATCGTGTCGCCATCGAGGCTGCCATCCTCCAACGCCGTGCTGAGCTTTCCCGACTCCCACCGCTCTTATCCGCTTCACGTGCTGCTAACAGTGGCACTTCCCAGGCATCCTCTCAAGTCACTTCACAAGGCATGGCCACTAAGCCCTGCACTGTACCACTGGCGAAGCTCTCAGACACCGAGCACAAGCTTCTCCTCGACCATGAGGGCTGCTTGAAATGCCACCGTTTCTACGTCACCCACCCCTCTCTGGACTGCCCCAACGGTTTCCCCGACCCCGTGACTTACAAGACGCTCACTGAAAGTGCTGCCAAGGTGGCTTCCAAGAAACCCATCATCGCGGTGGTCATGCCCACCTCCGAGGACCCTTCCTGCATCCTTGGAAGTGGCTCTGAATCAGAGGGTGATGCAGAGTGCATACTCCCTCCTCTCGTTTCTCCCTCCATGGTTTGGTCTTGTTGCCCATGCTCGTTTCTTTCTTCAAACCCCCTTCCGCCTCCCGTGAATGCCCTCATTGATGACGGCTCTCAGGTGGTGCTGATCCGGTCCTTGCTCGCTTGCGAGTTAGGACTACGGCTTCGCAAACTACCTAAACCATTTCCGATGGGTTCCGCCTTTGGAGGGGGGGAGGATTCGAATGTTTCAGCCTCTGCAACTCATTGGGTCCAGCTATGTTTGACCGTGCCTGATTTCACATATACGTCTCGTACCGTGTGAGCCCTCGTGGCCCCGGACTCTCTCTGTTACCCCATAATTCTCGGCCTCCCCTTTCTCATTCACAATGGCCTCGTTATTGACCCCTCTGCAGGTTCTTGTGTTTCCAAAGACTCCGGTTTCAATTTGTTGTGTCCATCCCCTGTCCCTGTTTCTGCATCTGTCCCGGTCTCCCATCCTGTACTGTCTCCCATGGCCATGCGCCATGCCAACCATGTTAAAATGGATGCCCTGGGCTTCATTCTTGTTTCCGAGCTGAAGGCCCGCAACGCGACCTGTCGTGCTGACATCGACCACCGTTCCGAGATCGCTCAGACGCAATGCTGCGACATTGTCACCGCTGTGCGTCAACACATCGAGGCATTGGCTACAGCTGAACATCTTTGTTCTCTCGACCAAAAACTAAAGAAGCAATTTGCTGACTGTTTCCCCGATGACGTACCCCCCGTTCATTGCCTCCCGACGGATGTCGTCCATTGGATCCAGCTCAAAACTGCAGATTTCACCATAAAAAAGCACAACTACACCTGTCCCCACAAGTATCTCGCCGCCTGGAAGGTCCTCCTCGATCAGCATCTTGCTGCTGGTCGCATTCGGCCTTCCACGTCGCCGTATGTCTCCCCATCTTTTATTGTTCCTAAAGCTGACCCAAAGGCTTTACCGCGTTGGGTGAACGACTACTGTTGGATTAACACACACACTATCCCCGACAATTTCCCCCTGCCGCGCATCAAGGATATCCTTGCCAATTGCACGAAAGGTAAGATCTGGGGAAAAATTGACATGACTAATTCCTTCTTCCAAACGCCAATGCATCCCGATGATATCAAGTACACTGCCGTCTCCACCCCATTCGGACCACACGAATGGACGGTCATGCCGATGGGCAGCATGAACGTGCTGCCTACGCATCAACGTCGCATGGTCAATGCCCTACGACATCTCATCGGCAAAATCTGTCATGTTTACATGGATGACATTATCATCTGGTCGCAGGACCTTGCTGAGCATGAGCGAAATGTTGCCAGCATTCTCAAAGCATTACGTGCTGCCAGTCTTTACTGTAATCCCAAGAAGACTGACCTCTTCTGTCTCGAGGTCACCTTCCTCAGTCACCATATTTCCGCTGCCAGCATCTCCGCTGACAAGTCCAAGGTCGACAAGATCCTGAATTGGCCTGTGCCAAAATCAGCCTCGGACGTCCGCTCCTTCCTCGGGCTCGTCTGTTATATATCCGCTTTCCTTCCCGCCCTAGCCGAACATACTGCCGTCCTCACGCCGCTCACAACTAAAGAGGCAGAGAAGTCGTGGCCGATGTGGACCAACCTCCACGCTGACACCTTCGAGGCCATCAAGCAGCTCGTGATCAGCTGCGAATGCCTCACGGTCATCGACCACGACAACCCAGGCAATAACCAAATCTTCGTCACCTGTGATGCAAGTGACCGTCGCACGGGTGCGTGTCTTTCATTCGGCCCCACGTGGGAGACCGCACGCCCCATCGCCTTCGATTCCATGCAGCTAACGGCTGCTCAGCAGAACTACCCAGTTCACGAGAAGGAGCTGCTCACGATTGTCCGCATGCTAGACCGATGACGCGTAGATCTTCTCGGCGCTTCCTTCACCATTCGTACTGACCATTGTACTCTCGAGCATTTCATAACACAGTCAGACCTGTCTCGCCGACAAGCTCAATGGTCCGAATTTCTGTCGCAATATGACTTTACAATTGAGTACCTTCCTGGTTCCGATAATACCGTTGCAGATGCGCTCTCACGTCTCCCGGATGATATTGCAGAACCCGTGAAATGTCCCGACCCCGGTGATCCTGAAATGCCTGAACTCGACTTCCTCGAGAAGGCTGTGCCACCCGTCCTGTCTGCCGCGACCCTCACCCTGTCGGCCGATGCCTCCTACGTTGCCCACATCCATGCGGGCTACCAAGACGATCAATTCTGCATCCGCCTCTGCAACAACCTCACCAGCACCCCAGGTGCCTCTGAATGTGGCGGCCTCCTCTACATCGGGGACCGACTCGTTGTCCCCCGTGTCGGCGACATTCGTGCAACTCTCTTCCGCCTTGCGCATGATGCCCTCGGCCACTTCGGTACCGAAAAGTCCTATGCTGCTCTGCGGGACTCTTATTACTGGCCCAGCATGCGCAAGGACCTCGAGACCGCATATGTCCCTGCTTGTTCCGATTGCCAGAGAAATAAGTCACTGTCGCAGAAACCCTCGGGTCCTCTGCATCCCTTGCCTGTTCCCCACGGCCCCGGGGACAGTGTCACCATCGACTTCATCGGCCCGCTTCCTGCAGATTCTGGCTTCGACTGCATCGTCACCATGATGGACTGCGCTAGATCTGACATTCAGATCATCCCTACGCACACCGACATCACCGCAGAAGACTTCGCCGCTCTCTTTTTTGATCATTGGTATTGCAATCACAGTCTTCCGCTCAACATCATCTCCGACCGTGATAAGTTGTTTGTCTCCTGCTTTTGGCACGCCCTCCATCGCCTCTCGGGCATCATGCTCAAGATGTCCTCATTGTTTCACCCTGAAACTGATGGTGCCAGTGAACGCACCAACAAAACGGTGAACCAATGTCTGCGTTACCACATTGACCACAACCAATCCGGTTGGGTCCGCGCACTGCCCCTCATGTGTTTCAATATCCTGAACTTGCTGAACTCATCTACTGGGTTTTTGCATTTTCAGCTTCTTTACGGGCACTCACCGCATGTCATTCCCCCTCTCGTCCCCGTCGCCATACAGGCCGCCGAAGCTGAGTTTCCCGTTGGTGGCGAACGTGCTGCTGCGCTGATTCAGCGCATTCAGGATATCTCCCACGAGGCACACGACAACCTCGTGGCTGCGAAGCTGACTCAAGTGGAATTCGCAAACCGCTCTCATTCGCCTGACCCCGCGTTCACCATTGGAGACAAAGTCCTCCTCTCCACGCTCCACCGTTGGCATGACTTCGCCTCTGCCGACTCACATTGTGCCGCAAAATTCCTTCCACGTTACGACGGCCCTTACACCATTGTCAAAGCTTCGCCGCAACACTCGTCATACACCCTCGACCTTCCGAACACCCCCAACATCTTCCCGACCTTCCATGCCTCCCTCCTCTGCAAGTTCATCCCGAACGATGACGACGCCTACCCTGACTGCAAGCTTGACCGCCCGGGCCCAGTTGTCACCAATGGTAGCGAAGAGGAATGGATAGTGGAGGCAATCATCGGAGCTCGGCGGCGTGGCTGCGGCTGGCAGTATCGTGTCAAGTGGCGAGGCTGGGGTAGTGAAGACTTACGCTGGCTCCCGTACTTGGAACTCAAGGACTGCGCCGCTCTCGACGTCTGGCTCGCTGCGCACCCCACCCACTCCCCTCAGCACAAGCGACGTCCTCCTGTTCCCTAACACTTCCTGCCATCCCATTTTTTTTTCCGGTGGGGAAGGGTGTAACCCCGTCCCATGATCACAACGCATCAACTGGTTGTTGTTTGTTTGTACCTCATGCGCCATGTACTTAGAGCACGTGTTTGGTTGCTTTTGCTGTATTCTCTTTTCCCATCCTGTATTCTCTCGCTTAGCTCTAAGAATCCACGCTGCGGTTCTCTTCTGTTCTGTCTGCTTCTCTCTGAGTGTTAGCCGCCTAGACGACGGCTCTCCATCGGGTTGCCTTCGCATCAAGCAACATTAGCAGGCAACGCAGTACCTCTGGCCAATGGTTCATGCATGGCACTTCAACTACATTGCAACAACGGCTGGAGTGGCCCAGGTATGTGATCTTCATGGCAACCGGTACACTCCAGATCGACAGAATGCCGCTTCCACGAGCATTGAAAATCTGAACTCGCCGCTGCAAGTGATGTTAGGTAGACATAAGCAATGATGACAGACCTGTCCTGAGCATGTTTCCCAGCTCATTCACAGCAGACCTGTCTAGAATATCAAAGAGTAAGTACATGAATGTCAATGCCACAGAGAGCCTAAACTCGAATGAAGTTGAAGCAAGCTGCAAAGAGCGATGATGTGCGTCGTGCAGGCGGGACTTCGATCTCCAACAACCCCGATGCCTATCTCAGCAGATCTTTGTGTCTGTCTGTAAAGGGGGTCGAAATATGTCTTGATTTCCAATTCTTATTTGTAAATTAAGGGCGGCTCGGCTATCGAGCCCCAAACATATCATATCATAGAAATAAGGCCGCAGAAAGTCACCCAGTGACCACCAATAATGTCTGAGCACGAATCTACATTCCACGGCCCTTCGGGCATCACCTGGTCTCGTAGTGCGGGACACTTGTCGGGGTTTTCCGATAGGCAGGGGAAGGTGGAAAAATAGTATTATTAATTGTTTGATACATTACAGGCAGGCATGAGACTCACGGAATCGCGGAATCACGGGAAAGTAGGGTAGAGTGTAAGAAAAATGTTTAAGTTTCGATGCTGGAATAACCGCTGTTCGCGAGGCCATATACAGGCGTAATGGGCCCTCCGCATCCTCGGCAACATGTCAATGCTCCATGTGACCAGAAGGGGCGGACTTTGGGGAATGCGGTGAACCCATCCTCATCGGTTCAGTTGTTGGATGTGGTAGAAGAATGGGTTAGGTCAAATTCAAGGCATGCTGCATCGCCGAAGTGATGGAAGGACACCGGGCAGTAAGAACGGTATCGGCCTTGTTTATCATGTGGGGTGCTGATGTGGCCGAATGGTACTGTCTTTATACGACGGGCATTGTATTTGGTGATGCATGTCTCTGTTTTCATGGTGCCTTGGACGGAAGGATTGATCATGCCTGAAAGGTAAAAGTTGGGAGAGGGAGGGGATGTATGGTCTGCTGCGATGGACTTGCCTCGCCCACAATGATGTAGTTCATCACGAAGGTGTTCCAGAATTGGGCGGTGGGCGAATGCGGGGTCGTGTGTGTGCTGATGATAACATCGAGAGCTTTGTGTCCGCTGTGGTGGAGGTGGACGACAGCAGCAATGCCGCCAATGTAGTCCGGAAAGGCATCATCGAGAAAAGGTTCTGGCCAAATGGCCGTAAACCCGACGGTGTCGGTGAGGAAACGGATGAGGGCACTGGCTGTGGTCAACGGGCAGTATATGTCTCCGTCGTTTGGGGTCCAATCGCCATGAATGGTGCCGTGGAGGATGAGCTGTAAGATAACGGACACTGACAGAACGGATTCACGCTCTTCTAGTTCACGAAGGAACGCGTTCGCATGTTTCCCAACAAAAGGGGTGAGCTTTCGGCAGACGAGGGCCATCAGAATTGTTCTACATGGACGCGAAGAGCAGGATGAGTGCCACGAATACGGCAACTGAAGACTGACACTCATTTGCTGAAGACGTTGTCGGGCCCCCCACACCTTATGAGTTGTCTACGCCATCCCATGTTATAAACCATAATGCAAGAAACAAGTTATAAGATAGACCTACCTTCAGTAGACCCCGCGGAAAACCGAGACAAGACGATCTGGTCAGCAGGATTTAACATCTGCTCGCTGCAGTCGTCGTAATCTACGAACTATGCACGTAAGACATACACTGCGCTAGAATACTGAATACAACCCACCGCGGAAGGTCGCCGCACTCTGAGTGGACGACTGCCCCGAGGATCCCGAAGCTACATGATAAGGTTGACCTGCAGACGAATACGAGTTCATATATTATCAGTCAAACATCGACGCTGACGACGAGAACCATCTGAGCCAAAGGTCATATCATAGTTTCGTTTGACGGACATATTGATCAGCGTAGGAAAATAGTACGGAGCAGTCCAGAAAGTAAAACACAGCAGACATGTGACAATACGTAATATGTTACGGCGTGATGTGACCAACAACGATTGCTGAGGGGAGACCTGGCTCTACGAGGCCAGGAATACAGCCGTTTACAAATTGATATGTAGGCCTTCCCGAGCAAAAAGACGTAAATCGTTTTTGAGTCGGCGAAGGTCAGAAACCGCTTACGATTCTGCGGCACCGCGCCAGACCTCCTGCCGTGCTGCCTGCCGTGCTGCCGTTGCCACCGGCTGTGAGCTAGAATCAAGTTCCACCTTGTATGTTGAACGTCCGACCAATGCATCCACTTCTGCCACAAAGGCCTATCGATTTGTAAAGGCTGTAAGATTTCACGTTGCAATATGGTTCGATCCATGATGGGCTCACTCCCAGAAACTCAGAGAGCATCGGCAAGTCTTTTTGCTCGTACACTTCCCAGTGCCCTTGGCTTACCACTCGTCAAGAAGACACACTCGCCCCTTTATCTTAGATCTATTGCTCTAGATTCTGCAGTTGCTGTGCGTTATTGCATGGTGGCCGGTGATCGGTGAGGTCTTGCAAGAATCGATGCTCTGGCCTCGTGTTTTAGCATCCTTCAAGTCAGCGGCGACCGATAGCTCAATAGTCTTTATGTAACCACTTTGGATAAGTCGCTCCTGAAGGACTTTCGGAGTGCGATGCTACGGCCGACGCTTTGAACGACTAATGTATTTATGCTTCGAGTCTGAACATGCCTCCACGAATCACAAGGTGCGGAAGAAAGTCGAAACAATTGATATTGATCCCGTCTCGCTGATGACTCGTACTATTGAGAGGTATTTGAGTTCAGTTTATACCGCCGTTTCTACTGAATTGACCCCACCGGGCGGATCTTTGCGTCGTAGATCAAGATCAACGGTGGCCTGTGGCCTCATTGGACTACTGATGGGGGACAGGATCCTCATCCGCAGCGCTGAGACGCGACTCTTGATTTTTACGAACCGTCCAGTGCCATTTACCGTCATTCAGATGTACTTATCTCTGGCTATCGTTTACACGACAGCTTTTCTCTTCACTGCGAAATACGTATCCCTTTTCATTCCTTCTCGGCAAAAACACTTCAAGCCATATAGATAATTTGTCCCACTTATGACCATCGAGCATCGAGCAAGAATTCGAGTCGGAGTGTACGAGTTCCTGTGCAGCCACGACACCGTCGTCACCGGCGCAGGAGGCCAGACGAGACCGTCTGCGCAGTCTTCTTGTGACTCGATGCTTCCTTGTGGCGGCCACATTCGGTGATCGTTCCTTGTAGTTTATGGCGACCGACCAACACAGCAAAGCCCGGCGATACGACGGGGCAACTCAAACTGAGCGCTCCGCAGCTAGGAACGTACAGTGCAGTGTCCGGATCTGACCTTGTGCTTTCCTCGTTCTGCACCAAAGGAGTCCAGGAAGGCAAAGAAGGCGGAAAAACCCTTGCTCCGCTCTAGACGGAGGAAAATTTCGCCAGAGACGTCAATCACAGACTGCGCAAGAAGCCTGAAGGAAGGGCGTAACTTGGGCGCAGACGGAGGATGCAGGACCGCCGGTGTGTGGGGCTGTAATTGACCCACATGGGGTAACGTGGATAGTGCATTGCTGTGTGTGCGATGACATGGCATGGAACATCGAGAAATTCCTGCCCCACACATGAGGCCACAATATCCCATTGTGATTCGTGCGAGTAGAACATCGGCACTCACGATCGGCTTGTGAAGTCGATGCAGGGCCGGGCATATTCGCGTCGCTTCGGCACAGAGCGCAGGTATTCATCGCATGGGAAAATCGAGCACTGGTAGTAGTACATATCTACTTGACGTTTCTTCTGGTCTGCGCGCTAGCACTGCACTAGCTGGCAGGCGTTACTCGGAGGTGGATGTGGACGGGGAGGGAATATTACGGCAAATACAGCGGCAGGGATGTTTCCGACCCTAATGAGTCGTCGATCCGTCAAGTGCCGCGTCTACGATCCCGCCAAGCACCTGTAAACGCGGCGGCTTGAGTGACACGAAGATAGACCGACGGTCTGTAAAGACCGTACCTAAGTTGAGTCCCATCGTTTTAAGGGGATAAATATGTACACGGCGCCAGAAGCTGGCAAGAAGTTCTTAGGCCGGCGGCCAGAATGAGTGCTGTGCTTGCGGTGAGGACTGGGCGTATTGCGGTTGAGGTTGAGATGGCAGCGACGGCTGGGAGAAATTGTACCCAAACATGTCCACCAGCTGGTCGAGAGAAACATCCGGAGCACCAGCGTACTGCATGACAGGATCCCCGTCGAAGGCCATAACGTCGAAGGAAGGCAGGTTAAAGACATCGCCAGCGACGCCGTTCAGAGGCGATACAGGCCCGGCGGTCGAGCTTGTGCTCAGGCTGTCGCTCGATTTCCCCGGCCGCGTGGAGACCCAGCGTTCCGCGGCCCTTCGCAAGCGCCGTCGCTTTTCCTTCCAGCTGCGCATGAGTGCGTGAATGAGAGCGACGAATTTCTTCGGCAGGTGGTCGTTCCGGAGCGAGATCTTGTCCAGCATCTCGACAAGACGGTTCACGATGGCATCCGTCTCCTCGTACTTGACTTCGCCGACCGTGTAATCGAGCGACCAGGTCTGGCCCTTGATGATGTACGCGGTGGCGAACATGACCGTGTTGAAGACGTGATCGGGGACGACGGCTAGAATATCCAGGAGATCATCGCCTACTACAGCGTCGCGCACGATGGTCTCTGCAACGGGACCGGACAGCGAGCTCCACTGCGATAAATGTGCCAAGCGCGTCTCGTGAAGGTAGCCGATGGCATTCAGCGGCAGGTCGGAGGAATCTCCATGCCTGCACGCAACGATGAGGCGCGTCAGGATCATGAGGCGGTAACCCCAGTACTCCCAGTGGAGCACGCGGAAGTAGAAGGCTTGGGAATCGGGGACGTTCGCTATGTGAGGCTTAATCAGCGCCGATCGACTGACAGAAGGCAATGGGCTCGGCCTACCAAGCATACGAGTGAAGTCAGCGTCCCATTCGTCAAGCTTATGAAGCACCGCGTCGCCATGTTGCACGAGGGCGTTCAGCCAGCCAGGTCCAGGTCCCACGGCAGAAGCACCGGGCCCAGGGATCTCCATGCCCTCGGTGGCGATCTGCAGGAGAGCAAAATAGTAGATCATGCGAGCATCACGACAGTTTTCCGGGTTGCTGACGTCTGGAGGGCCTAGAACCAAGGCAGGCTGCGGGTCTGAGAATGGAGTTGGAGGCAGGCTTGACCCAAGTATTGCTCTAAAAGATGATTTAGCGGGTGAACTGGCGCCTTACAAGCCGTGAAGTGAAGGCACTCACGCGTTCCTATCTAAGGAGATCGTGTATTGCTAGGGAACTCGTTAGATTCATTGTGGATATGGAATCACGATGGCAGACATACCAGGCGCGCCTTTTCGAGAACAGCGTTCAGCTGCTCAGCCGACAAATTTCCAAACGCCGTGGGGTTACGCTTCGTCTGAAGCACTATTGCGGGCGCGTGGTCGACTTCGAGGCTGGTCATAAATCGGGACGCAACGCCGAGCAAGAACGCAGGTTGGCAATAGCTAATGTCCGTTCCGGGCGGTGCGGGCGGCGCCCACTTGTAGATGATCGAGAGCGCGAAGACCGTCTCGACCTCCGTGCAGAACGACATCAGCGAGGCCATCAGGCAGTTGTAGAACCGCTGCAAGACCGCTTGGTATAGCGACGCGCGCCTCGCCGATACGGGCAGGTGGCGGAAGGCCAGCACGTAGACGGTCAGGAGGAGCAGGATGGAGGACGGTGGTAGCGGCACTGTATACGGCAGCCATGGCTGGTACAGCTGCCCGAACCTAGAAGAACAACGCGACTGTCAGACATTACGGATGAGCTGAAGACCCCGGTCGTACGCACATACGCAGAAGATCCTCGCTGAGCTTCGGCGTTATGAGGCCGCTCAGAGTCAAATTCACACCGGACGTCGAGCGAGACTGCGGGCCTCTCTGATTCAGGATGAAATCGCGGACTGCTAGGGACGGCACCGACCACCGGTGTATCGGGATGGACAGAATGTCAGAGTCAGAAGACGACTTCATAGGAACCGAGTCTGGCGACTGAGCGGCGGGCTGGGAAGATGTGGGAGAGGACGCAGCAAGCTCCTCGAAATTTAGTCGGTACGCGTCGAGAGACTCGTAGCCTTGCGCGGCCAGGAGCGATTGGACGGCCGCC
This sequence comes from Hericium alpestre, assembly GCA_004681135.1. NCBI lineage: Eukaryota > Fungi > Basidiomycota > Agaricomycetes > Russulales > Hericiaceae > Hericium > Hericium alpestre. The sequence continues at coordinate 2,185 of SFCI01000908.1, read as the reverse complement.
TCGAGGGTCTCAATGCGCGCCGCCATCTCCGCCGACGACTCGTCCGGACTGTTGGGNTGGTCTGAACCGTGTCGCGCATCTATAGACAGCAGCGCGACAGTGTCTTCGTCGTTGTTAAACGTGCAGACGAGATTGAGCGTGCGGCAGCGCTGGCACGTATGGTCGTATCCCAGCTTGTATTCGCATTTGCATTTCTGCTTGCGACAGGCCAGACAAGCTCGGAGGGATTTGGGCCGCTTGCTAGACGACCTCGCCTGCGGAGACGGACTGGGTCTTTTATTAGACGGACGCGAATCCATTAGGGTCCTTCAACGTCGGATGATCGTAAATCAGCGCCGATCATGGCAATCAAGACGGTGAATTCCGCTCACCGACTTCAACTTGAGCAAATGCAGGTGTGCAGGGGGTCTGGAAAGTTGTGGGAGCAACATGCACAGGACTGAAGTTGGTTTGCTTTATCGTTCCTCAGTGGAAGGCGTTGGCCAATGGTGGGGCCTCACAGCCTCGTGAATAGCGGCTCGGTCATAGAAGTCTTCTCTTCTATACATAGGTACCCATTCGCGAGATCGGCCGGGGTAAGGATAGTGCTGTGCTCAGTGCTGTGTGCTGTGAAAACGACAACTGGACGTCGCCGGCGAGTCAACGTCAGCATCGGAACAATTTCTCTTCCGTTGGCCATTCTAGGCTAGGCACCCGCGCAGAACTTTTGCGCAGATTGCGATTAACTACACAGTACACAACGCCGACTCTATGCGGTCGGAGGTAGTAGGAAAGCAGTCCCCTGATCCAGGTTTGAGAGATCATGTCGCGTAGACCTTGCGGCGCTAGGGGGCATCTGTCGGTAGCACGAACATCGCCCGGTCTCTCACGGATGCAGGGACGCTATGAAAGGCTGAGATGAACAGGAAACGTAGCGGCTTGAAGCCGCCGGCCGATGACGGTTGACGCTTACAATGGCACTGCAAAAGACATTGGGCTTGCCGTAGCCTGAATAGACTACGAAGTATTACGCGGACCTACAATATGAAAACACAACGTCATGATAGGATGAGATTTGGGGTATATACAAAGCTGAAATGCCTTCGGCAGGAAAGTCAGCAAGCACAACAGGAGGCCGCGCCAAATGCAACACGAACATTAATTGCTTAATTGCCCTTGCCCTTGCCTTTACCCTTTTCTTTTGGAGGTCGTTCGTACGCATTGACCTCCTGCTCATCGTGCTGTATTGTGTGAACGTGCCCTGCATCTTCATCTCGGCGACGGTGCCCGTGAGCATGATTGTGGTTGTGAGGATGGTCGCCATCACACGACGAATCAGAATCCGAGTCCGAAGAATCCTCATCAGACGACTCGTCGAATTTCTTCGGCTTGTGGTAGATGCAGCAGACTGAAGGAGTAATTAGCAAGCTGCCCCACTGACAGGCACAGCACGGATCCTAAAACGCACTCTTCGTCTTCTTCCTGCCCAACGACTCATTGTCAACGGTTTCCTCCACCCAAGCTACCCTTTGCTGATTACGCGGGCCCCCACGCAGCCTCAACGTTCCGGCTGTCGAACCTTCTGCAGACGCCTCAAGGTCTTCTGGGCGTGGTTGTACCTCCTCAAGTGTGACAGTACGCGAACCATCGGTAAGATTGGAAGCAGAGGCCCTGCTGCGGGTTGCTAGATTGGACATAATGGATACAGGGTTGTCTGATGACAGTAAGATGAGGCAGTACTGGACAGTGCGTTCAGGACGAGGGGTGGAAGTTGTAGTCAGGAAGGGTCACGAAGTCAAGGCCCGAGGAGGCAGACGCAGTGCAGCAGCAGACGCCCGGAAGACGCCGGGTGATTACGTGAGCACATTGTGACATGTGTGCAGAGCCTCCGAGCAAGCGCCTAAGCCAATTCGCGGAGGACGGTGGACCCAAGGTGGACCCGTACTCAAGTTCAAAACACCAGCAGCGTATGTCGAACGCATTGAGCGACGCACAGCAGGATCGCATGCTATGTCTGGAAACTGGTGCTATCCGATGGCTTAGCTCGACGCTCTACTTGAAAAGTATGTGCGTGTCATTTCATTCGTACAAATACATTGAAATTTAGGCTACTTCTCAGAACAAAGGCAGGTTCGAATCTGCCCTTCCCATAAGATACAATAAAGCATAGACACAACAAGCCCTGAAAATCATTATGGATACACTG
>SFCI01000907.1:0-13561 GCA_004681135.1 Hericium alpestre | reverse complement strand
ACGCCTACCCACTAGAAGGCCATGGGATCACGCCATAGATCTCAAACCGGAGGTGGAACCTCACTCGGCTAAAGCCTATCCCATGGCTCCACATGAACTCAAAGAACTGGACAAATTTCTTGAAGAAAACCTTCGCAAGGGCTACATACGCGAATCCAAATCCCCATGGGCAGCCCCATTCTTTTTCATTTCTAAGAAGGATGGCAAACTCCGCCCCAGTCCAAGACTATCAGGAACTCAACAAGCGCACCATCCACAACGAATACCCCTTACCACTGATCGGCAAACTCGTTGACAAGCTCAAAGGTGCTAAAGTCTTCTCCAAATTTGATCTACGGTGGGGCTACAACAACGTCTGCATCAAAGAAGGTGATGAATATAAGGCCACCTTTCGATGCGACCGGGGACTCTTTGAACCCACTGTCATGTTCTTCGGATTAACTAACTCCCCGGCTACCTTCCAAGCAATGATGAATGCCCTTTTCAAAGACCTAATTGACAGCGGCAAAGTTGTCATCTACATGGACGACATTCTGGTCTTCACTGAGACACTGGCTGAACATCGCCAGATAGTGTGCCAAGTCCTTGCTAGACTTCGCGACAATGATCTCTTTCTCAAACCAGACATCAGGGAAATTGGAATTCTACATAGCTCAGTGTTAAGTTATATGTCCTATCAGAGTGCTATGAGGTCTAGGTAACTATCCTTCTCAACTATATAGGGCTATTAGGCCTATCATAGCTTTCATAGCAGTAGGTGGAAGCTATATACTGCTATATACTTCTGAGGGGATGCTATGGCTGCTATATAACCTCATGTGCTTGCTATGGTCACTATGGCCTCTACAATAAGTTAGCTAGACTCCAGAGTCATCCAGTCACATTAGATACTATAGTTACTATGAGTACTATAATAAGTCAGATAAGCACAGAATTTGAAGTCAAAGGTTATAATATTGAAGTCTAGTCTACTACAAGCAACTCTAATACACTACAAAGGTAAGCTACTCAATGTATTAAGTCCCAAAATGCAACCTTGCACACGCGAGGCCGTCAACTCGCGAATGGCCACCCGCACGCATATGCGCGGGCGGGCGGGACCATCCATGCTGCCCGCACCGGTGTATTCGTCTACGGCCGTGCGCGCCGTCGCCGGTGTGCATGGACCTGCGCGCGCCACGGGGGCCGTCTGCAGCTGCCCGCGCAGCGTGCGTGCGGGTATGTGCACTGGCGCAGTCGTGTGGCTCTCGCCGAGCTTCTTCGACTCGGCGTCCTGCGCCTGCAGCGCGCTCTGCAGCGTATTGAGGTCGGACTCGCGCTGTGCGAGCAGGGCCTGCATCCGCGCGAGCTCGTCGCGCGCGTTCTGCAGCGCGGACTCCTTCACCTCGAGCGTGCGCTGCTCGTGCCGCATGTCAGCGTCGAACTGCCGCTCAAGCCTGTCGGCGCTGCGTTCTGCGCGTTCGCGCGTCTTGTGGACTTCCTCAACGAGGTGCCCGCTGTGCGAGCTCCTCTTGCTGCGTTGATGCGCAAGACTGTCTTGACTGCATGCCTCATAGGCGTCGGACATGTCTTGTAGCTCGGCTTTGAGGATGGGTCAGCGGAAGCTGGTCCGAAGGGCTCAGAGTCGAGTCGGGAAGCATCGACGACATCAGAAAGAGGGCGGGCTCACGCTCGCGCTCCGAAGAGTGTCGGTTTGAGCATGACGAGTGCTATTCGCACACCCTTCACGTCACGCTCCGTGAGCAAATGGGATGCAACAAGTGGAGACAATAAGCAGCATACCATATAAAAGTATAAACAGTTCCAAGAGTCCCACTTGACTGCGCTGTGCTGCACGACAACACGGCATTCGTTGTCGATGCAGTGAGAAAAGTCCTATCTTTTGAGTCCTAGTTCCATGCCAATGAGTATCAGCCTGTGCTGCATAGGAGGGGAGAGCGACGCACGCAAATCAGGGTCTTCGGGTAGCTCGCACATCTCCTCCTCGAGGAGTAAAGGATGTGCCTGCAGTGCGGGGAGACACTGCTTCGCGTCGTCAGTGAGAGGAAAGGCATTCAGAAAAGACAAAGCACTCGCGAAGTCTTGCAGCGGCATCATGTGCGCATCAGTCATCCACAAGGAAGAGGTTGTCCTGCCCGCGCGCAGGTGCAGGATCCGCAAGAATCTCCTGCGCGATGGGGTTTGCAGGGGCCGCGAGGCATGCGGGCTTTGTGTCTTAGTAGGGCGATGGGCGCGGTTCGCAGTGCGTCCCGTTCTGGCTGCGGCAGCGAGCGCGTCACAACCATCTGTGAGTGCGTCCAGTTCGACAGACGCGGCGCCGGACAATCCGTCAAGGATAGGGTAGGGCGCGGCGGGGCTGGAGCGACCACGAGCCTGCTTGAAGTACCGGCATTACGCATGGGGATGGGAATGCCCGCAACACAGGTGGTGCAGATGAGTACCTCGTATAGATGAGCAAAGGTGTGAGACCCGACAAGTTCGAATGTGTTAGTAGGCGGGGAGGTAAAGGATGACCGAAGACTCACCTTATTTGCCTTCGAAGATCTGCCGAGAGGATGAGGTGAAACACAGGCTCGCCGACCTCCTGAAAGCCTTTCCGCCTTGACGACTCACCCGTGCCGGGCATCATCTCGCCGAGCCTGCAGGCGCAGAATTGCGAGCTCGCGATTGTCGCAAACCAAGGCATCCTCAAGCTCTTCTTGCCCTTCCTCAAGGCACTCGCAGAGCCCGGCTCGGATCTCTTCCCCCGGCGCGTCGTCTCGAGCATCATCGACGCCGCGCACGCCACCATCGCTGCGATCCGGCACCTGCACACGATCTGGAAGCACAACGCGCCCCGCCGCGTTCGCGTTCTATGCCTTCGGCCGCACGCTCTTCGATGCGGCGGTCATGGCCGCGACGATCGCGCTCTGGAAGAGCGGGAAAGCGGGCGTCGTGGAGACGNNCGGCGGGCGCGCGTGGGCCTTCGCATGTCTTGGGCTCATGAGTGCGAGCCTCGGCCTGCAGGGTATCGTGGGCAAGCGCGTGAACACGCAATTCGCGACGACCAGTGCGTCGCTCCCCCGCTTTCTTTTCCATCCCCGCCCCCGCGGTGCTAACGATGGCGCCTAGTCGTGCTGACGACAGTGTGGTCCGAGTTGGTGGTGGACCCGATGCTGTTCGACCTCCGCCGCACGGTCATCTCGCGCGATCACAGGCTCGTCGCGATCCTGGTGCTCTTCCTCGGCGGGTTCGTGAGCCGCGTGGTCATGCAGGCCATCGGCCAGCCCGCCGCACTGGGAATCGGCACCGGCATGCGTGTGCTCATCGCGCTTGCGTGGCTGTTCGTGCCCGCGAAGAAGGCGGGCAAAAAATAAAGCGCGAGGCGCTGCCGATGTCTTTGGGTGGAGATTTATACAATGAGCTTGCCTGTGGCTCGATGCTTCCTCCCCTTCACAGGGAAGAATTTAAAAAACGATGAGCAGACAATGGGACGCTTAGAAGTGCTGTGTATCAGTCATTGCTCATCGAGAAAAAGATGAGTTCAGCCTATAGCCATCTACCCCGCCCAAATCCGTTTCTTGCTTGCGCATGGGGTGCACGATGGGCGCAGACATCGCGTTTATCTGACTGTTTACCGTTCGTTCAGACAGAGCAGGCACTGGCGATGGTAAGATGGAGCACGGCTTGGCGATTACTTGCTGATATCCATTTGCCGGATACACGATATCTAGTCTATGGATGGCCCACCCGTCATCAAGCAGGACGTTAGCGGGAGGAATTCCTTCACTGCATATAGTGGTTTGCAGACCTCATTGTCCACTAGCGTCCAGGAGGCAGGCTAGGCAGGCTAACAGGAATGGTCACTCGCGCGATCGCGTCGTTCCAGCAGCATGTTGTGTCATTTAAACTATGACACGGGTTCTCCCTAGTACGTACTTAAATATGGTTCACATGCTCAAACAGCAGTCATTCTTCCGCCTCACTATGTTCAATCAACGACACTTATTGCCGTTGCCCTCCTGGACATTCATTCTGAGTATCGCGATGTTTCTGCACTGGAATATCAAGCATCGCTGCTGGTTTCCTTTACCACCAGGACCTACTTCAATCCCCGTCATCGGAAATGTGCTGTCTGCCCCGTCTCGGGCACCGTGGGTGACATATGCAGAGTGGTCCCGGAAATACAACAGTACGTGCCGATGCAGCCCTCTCCGCTTGATTACTTACGCATCTGTCGACAGGCGAGCTTGTCTCATTCACGATCTTTGGCCAGGTATACATCGTCATGAAATAACTCCCTGCGCGCATTGAAGGAGCTCTTCGAGACTCGCTCGGCGATGTACTCGAACAAGGCGTATAGGACCATGATTGATATGTAAGTCGCGCCGCTGCCTTCTGAGTCTGCGCTGAATGGTGCATCTTCAGGACGGGCTGGTGTTTCAATTCAGGTCTGATGCTGTACGGCACTGCGTCGCGCATTCGTCGGCGTACGCTGCACCTCCGGCTTGGCGCGGGAAGAGCGTCTGCATATTTTTCGCTGCAGATGGAGAAGAGTGCGGAACTGATAAGAAGACTGTACGGGGATCCCGACAGGTTTCTCACCCATATACGAGTGCAAGCGGATGGCTTCATCGCAAGTTTATCTGGGTTTCTTAATATGCCGTCTAGCTCGTCTGCGTCGATGACAGAGAAACGCTACATGAAATTCATTACCGCTCATTGTCTTTGATTTATTTTCTCCCCTCGTCGCTGTGAAGGTAGAGGGCACAGCCCGTCCCTCGCTTGCATCCTCCTGGATTGCAGAGCATAAGGATGCTCACCACGGAGAAGCCGCCGAGCGTGTTGCGAAAGATGTATGTAGCGTTCTCTGCATTGGTAGGTACATGCAGCTGAAGTCTGGGTCCGCTGCTGACTTTCTTGCGTCATACCAGGCGGAGCTGATACGGTAAGCGATCTCGTCCGCCGACGTCCTACTCTTTGAAACTGAACTTTCGATGGATAAACTGTCGCCACCCTGACGCATGCCATGCGCCCTCTGGTTATGAATTCAGCTGTGCAAGTTATATAATGCACAGACGGAGATCGACGGTGTCATTGGATGAAGTCGTCTCCCGACCTNTGACGACCGTCCGTCCCTGCCATATGTGGGGGCCATTGTCAGGGAGGTTATGCGGACGCATCAGGCGTTGCCTCTTTCCGTAATGCGAGCGTCATCTCTCTCTACCACCGTGGTAGAGAGAGATGACGTCCACATGGAGATGACCATCCCGAAGGGTGAATCAAACCGCGGCGATTGAAGCAGTCAAATTCTTATCTTCATTTCTGGACCAGGTGCGCAGATCATGCCAGATTTATGGTAGTGCTTTCTTCGAAGCCAGTCCACCTGTAACTAACGTCTGACAGGGTGGTATCAAACGACCCTTGTGCCTACACGTTCAGACCAGAGCGATTCCTCATGAGCAAGGGAACTCTGAATGCTGACCCGTCGAAAACACTTTTCGGATTCGGCTCACGGTTAGTTTGATATTATAAAGCTTTATAGGATCAATTCTCATTTTTTGCCGCAGTATATGCCCTGGCCAACACCTTGCCGGTGCGACAGTTTGGATCATGGTCGCGTCGATCCTTGCAGATTATACAATCTCAAAAGCCAAGGATGCAGACGAAAAAAAAATATTCCTATTGAATTCACGGTTGCGGAAGGTGCAATTAGGTATGATCTGTTCCTTTGTTTGGATTTTGACTTTCATTTCCAGTATTATTCCAGCCACTCAGGTCCTTTCCAAAGCTCAATCAAGTCTCGTGATACAGCGGCAGAAGCCTTGTTGAAGTCTCTTCGAGAGAATTTGTCTTAGCAAATCGATTGGCGCGATTCTGTAATTTGAGGAGGGGATCAAGACTCGTCAAATTGCTTGTCGAAAGCCTGCTCGTCGAATTCCTGCAACTCGTCGAACTGCTCATCGAAAGCCTGTTGGTCGAACAGCTGTGGGTCCAAAGCCTACTGGTCGGATGCCTGCTGGTCTAACGCCTACTGAGCCCGTTCGTCGAGCACCTGCTCATCGAACACCTGCTCACTGGATGTGCCTGATCGCGGCTTCTCCTCCCCGTCTTCCTCCTCAGGCAAGTGTCGCGAAGCGTGCGTCTCATCTCGAGCATATCCAAAAATGGAAGTGTCCCCGACGCGACGGAAGCCCAGCTTACGGTAGAGCGAGACGACGCCCGCCTTCTTCGCGTTCCAGACCTCTGCCGTGTCCGGCGGTCCAGAAAGGTTGTCATTGAGTACTGAAGGCCACGCGAAAATCCACGGACAGTGCTTTGACATTGTCAGATGGTGCGTTGTCAAGACGAGTGTGCTAGACTACCGCCAGCTCCTTTTGCTCCAGAACAGCCCGGAGAGCCCATCTGCCTATTCCTTGCCTGCGATAATCCTTATTGACGACGATTTCCTCGATATATGCCAGCTCGCGCCATTCGTTAATTTCCTTACCCCAAACCCGAGACCCCGAATACACCACGTCGTCTTTGATCTGTCCGCATCTGTCGAAGACGGCTGTGGAGAAGTGAATCAGACCCTGATAATTGCATATGTCAGCATGGAGATCTGTTTTCAACGAGGCCATTGACGGACATGAGAAACGCCGTCCATCTCGTAGTAGAAAGCATGCTTGGGTCTGATCTTTTCTCGGTCTATCGTCCGTCCATGGACAGACACGAGCGTAAGAGGACGTCCTGAAAGCCCTGGTACCGAGGCTGAGAACCAATAGTCCTAGCATAAAACTGTGATTGGTATGGTTCGAGAACTGGCATTGAAGCAGGAACAAACCTGGTAAAACGCAAACTCCGAGTCGTCCTCATGATGTTCATGTTCCCCCAAATCGAGACGCAAGCTAGCCACGTCAATGGGGACCACAGTCGCCTGGAATTTCACATGAGAGATTCGAAAAAGAGAGGTTTCAGACTGGCAAACCTGATCAAGCTTGACGCTTTCCAGCCGGGCACGATTGAACATGCTGGCAACCTTGTCGATGAGAGCGCGTTGGTCTTCAGGAGATTCGGGATAACTAGAGGATAGCGGCCTTCCAGCAAAGACTGCTATCCTGAGAGGTGGTAAGGGTCAATCAGTCAACTTCGGCACAATAAGACAACGACGCTGAGGTGCAACATACACGTATTTTGCTGTCTTCTGTGTGAGGTCAGCAACGGAGACTACACGAGGTGTACACGATACAGCTCCGAAGTACGTTTCGGGGAAGCCCGAAAGCACCGTCTACATCAGCACTCTACCTTACCATTCTGCAGTTCTCTGCAGCAACACACGAACCAGCAGCCTAATCTATGTCATCAGTATTATGTATGATGGCGGCCAGTGATTTATATAACTCCTTGGCAGCTTCGTTGGATTTGTTTTCGTAAATTGCATTCCCGGTTTCACTACATGGCCTCCATATGGGCCGGCTGAAGACTGCCTTGGAAGGCTGAATCCGTTCCTGGATTGAAAATCGTAATTCTCTTGACTACATGATGATAAAACTCGACTCACTTCAGGGATTTCGTCCAGGAATGTGGAATGTCTTCGGCGCGATCGTGAAGTTAAATCCGCCATGGTCCTTATTTGGACAGTCAAAAGTGGAGATGCGGCCTCATCGGCCTTCCCTNGGTCAGAGACGGAAAACCAGTAAATACGTAGATCGGTGGAGGCAATATATATCGGACACAGACCTGGCAACTCTATTTCCAAGTCTAAGCTTGAGAAGGCGGCGGTCTCAGAACATTGCATACTGTCACCACCGCACCAATGCCCCTGCCCTGCATCGACTACGTCCTTTCATATATCAAATTAAAATTCACCTTCGTTGTCAGAAGCACTATTTCTCCTTCATACCACGAGTAAGGCTTGTCCAGGGCTGTGCATTGGCAGATGCCATCGGGAAGCTCGACAAGGCGAGTGCCCTCCGTAAACCAAGATCTCATACCGATTATGCAAGAGTCTTCATGCAAGATGTACACAGACCATCAAAGCATCACAGTAGTATATTTGCTGATGAGGGCAACTGATCCGAGAAGGATACCATTTCTCAGCCAAGCGACTGAGCTACTTTACCATCTTTACATGCAGGCCCATCCAAGCACCTACATGATCATCTGACATAGCTGTCATGAGGCCGGTTGGCTTTCTGAAGATTCTCGCCTGGTCCTTTGGAAGAGAGAACTCAAAGTGCTCGAGGAGAGCCGCCGTAACGACCTGAGCTTCAATGATACTGGAAATGTCCTCGCGAGATCAGCGTTATGTCTTCAGATAGTTGGTTACATACGTGAATCTCCACCTAGAGGGAGTAGCATGGTCATTAGGAGACAGCTTATGCCAAGACGTAAATGATACTTACCCGATACAGGCGCGTACTCCGCCGGCTACGACGGAGGTTGGTCAGATCGTTTTATTAACACATCCAAGAATGAGGATCAAGATTGACCAAGAACTTACAGAAGTTCATTCTGTCGAAGTTCATATGAGAATGCCCCTGACCGATACTACAGACGACTTACAGATTCGAGTATACCCCGAGAGGGATTTGCTTCTTCTTATCCATATGCATGAACCGTTCGGGGTTCCAACGATCCGCGTCTTCTCCCCAAATCTCGGGCAGTCTGAAATGCATGAGGTCAAAATTTCTTGACAATTAGACGGAAAGCTCACCGGTTATACGAACATACGGAAATGATAATATTCTGGCCTTTCGGAATAGGGATATCGGAAATCGTCTTGCCCGAGTTCGTGGTGATCGTGAGAGCGAGCGGGAGAACATCGTCCTGTGCGGCGACCCGCATGAACTGCCAAACTATCGGATGAAGACGGAGCGATTCCTAGAGATAGACTCGAGATGACGTTTAACTGCCAATCAAACTAGATGAGCTACCTTAATTGCAGCTTGCATTGCCGTCATGCCCTCGAGGTCCGCGACGGAGAAATCCGTCTCGCCACGGGATGCCAGGCGCTCCCGCGCAGCAGCTATTTCGTCCCGGATCTTTGCCTGCCAGATTGGGTCCTGCGCCAGTTCATAGAACAACCAGCCTATGGCCCCAGAAGATGTTTCATGGCCGGCTAGCAGCAGTGTCCTATATGAAGAGAACGGGAGTGAGATATATGTCAGGGAGAAGACAACTGCAACTACGTACGATATTTGATCATAGACTTCGCTGTCTGACAACTTTGACTTGGGATTCTCAGACGCATTAGCTCGAAGCAACACGCTGATGATATCCTTCCCGTCATCTCCCTGCGCTTCACTCTCCGCCACGATTTGCCTGGCAAACTTACGCATATACACGTTGAACTGACGGAATCGGCGATATTCACGCCCAGGTAAGAAACGGACGAGGTAAAGGAGCTCATCCGGAATGAGATGCCAGAAGGACTTGAATACCAGGTCCGGCTTCGAAGGATAGAGAGTAGAGTCGACGCTTCGGACGGACTTAGCAAGGGGTATACGAGCAGATAAAACTACCCACAATAGATCTTTGTAGACTGCCGTCAACTCATTCTCGGCATCATCGAGCGCGCCAAATTCATAATTGAAACCCGCTGACGGAGAGCAAGGTCAATTGTATCCTTTAATTAGCAGAAAAATGGCAACATACTTATTCCGATGATATCCAAGGCCATGCGCGAAAACCAGGGTATGACGTTGATCAGCATACCATCTGGCTTCTCCTCTAGGCCGAGGTGGGCCATCCACTTGTGCACGACCTAGGCAACTGAATGAGGATAAATCTCTAAAGTTAAGCAAAGTAGACTGTACCTTGTTCGCGTATCCCTCAAACACAGGAAGGAATGATTTTAATTGCACCTCTGAGAACGCAGGATTCATAATCTTTCTGTGACGCTGGTGCATTGACCCTGAAACCAGGATCAGAGCAGTAGCCAGACCCGTACTGATAGGTTCATACCGTCGGCCCAGACTATACCGGTCCCAAATAGAATCCGAGTAACCTCCCGAACGTCGGCTCGTTTGGGATAACGGTAGCCAGAGGTGTGGAGTATATGCTGAAGAGCCTTTGGGTCCGCCACGACCAGGGCTTGCTCCTGAAAGTTGAGCGTTAGCCATTGACACAATATCAGGGCGACACATAGATACATACACCCATGCAGGCGGAGGTGCGCCATACGCTGCCATATTTCAGAAGCCATTTAAACTCGATTTCACCGACTTCATTCTGGTAGCGGATCTCCTCCTCGTTGCCTTCAGAGCAGGTGGACTTCAGACGTGTCACGATCAGCTACAAGCGGTACATACCGATCCAGAACGATGATGATGGTGGCCCGCGAATGTCGCTGAGATGCGAACGGGCACGCAAGGCTCTGAAAGTCAGATAGCATAAAGCAAGCAAGAAAGCAGCGAAGCCCTCAAGAACGTATGAGGGAAGCGACATAGCTGGACGAACTGCGAGAAAATGCTCCCGCGAATACCGAAGTCTTTATATACGGATCTGCTGCGCAAGACCGCCAAGATCGGTCCGCATGTGGTTCCGAGACAGGTAAGAACGTTCCATCTTCTGCCGCGCCGACTGTGGAATGACAAGGCATAGAAAATTAGAGCATGTGGTACGGCGATCACGTCGACTAGTGGTATCCCAGGAAGCTCGANTGCTCGTACATACTGGCCACCCATGTGTAGAACCTTCCGCTCCTCGGCGGGAAGGAAGGCAAGCCACAATCAATGTGGCTGCCATGCGCAGTCTTTCAATGCGCAGTCTTTCACATTGGAGTTCGGCTGTTTACGATCTGAAACGAGGTGATCAATGCAAGATTGGATATATTTCCTGACAGTCACCCGGTGTGGAATTGCATACGAAATGCTGATACAAAGGTACCGATTCAGCAAACATTGGTATAGGATTTGCAAAGACTAAACTAAGGCACATGCCTTTGGCCGAATGCCAATGCACAAGACCATTTTTGGTGTCTAGCCCCTGAGATGCATCTGATGAAGAAGCCTGAGAAGGTTGGGTCGTCTGCAAGCCGGCGGTCGACCGCTCTTGAGTAAGACGCAGTAAGGGAGGCACAGATGTGACTACTGTGAGAAGTTGCAGAAACCCCTAAGAAATGGCAACTGGGATGCTGATATTCAAATGCTCACCTTGACTTTGGAATCACCCAAACACCCCGTCCATCACTACCTCGACCCTGCAGAGTGCAAAGATCCAAATCAGCCCACGAACATCGACACGAGTCGTATCAGACCAACCTCTGTTGATGCACGTCGAGCAACATGTTGAGCCATAGAAATGAGCCGCCGGAGCGAGTTAGAGCGTCGCGCTCCCCACGAAAGGGAGCGAGGACGACATAACGGCATATGCCTGTAGAGGGAAAGTTTCACGAAGAAACTGGTGTTCCAAAAATTAGACCAATCGTCGTGGAGGACATCAAGTCCCCAAAACACGACGGGCCGCAGTAGAGCAGCAAGGCTCGGCGAGATCACGTAAGGACTTGAACGACGCATGAGGGAAGGAATCATCCTCGAATGAGTTCTATGAAGGAAACATAAGACGTATTGGCACGAATACGAGCGACGCACCTGCAACCCCTTGATTCTGAAAGTGATGTTCTCCGTGACGTTCGCTAGATGAACTGATGAGTAGATGCAATATGTACATGAATGGTTGAACATACGGATTATTGAACTTGGCAGCGGTCTTCGAGCATGTTGAAAGGATTCTGGGGAAGTTCAAAGAGTTAGTGAAGTAAGCACGGTCTAGACTCGGGCGAGCTTCGAGAAAGCAAGAAATCTTGAAGCACGCAGTCGGTCCAGAGTTCCATGATTGTGATTGAAGGAGGCCTGTATCATTCGAGGCAGATGTTGACAGCATGAAGACGAAGCGAGTACAAGCGAGTAGCAAGGCCAGAGAGCCAGCGAGATAGGCCACGAGGATGAGCAGGGAAACAGCGAGCGACGGAGACGAGGAAGCGGCCTGAGCAAGACAGGCGCGAGCGTATCAGCTTCAAAGCACCAGAATTGACCAGAGTTAGATCTTAAATATCCAATAAGTTAACCAGGAGCAGGAGCAGAGAAAGAGCAACAGGCAAGGCGTGAGAATGGACTCGAGGACAGAGTAGCGTTGCCAAAGGAGATCGAGGACACGACAAGGCATAACAGACAGAAGCAATAGGAAATAGAATGAAGCGAAGCCCAGAGCGCATGCTTGACGAGACAGAACAGCGGTAGAATAGCAGTAGACAGAGCAAAGCGAGAGAGATCAGACGGCCTGGAAGATCGAAAGCCCATTGATGGTGTTGAGAATCATAGAGGCGAAAGTCATGCGCATAGCAGAGCATTGGCAAAAGCATATGGAGACGGTGGCCAGGTGCGAAAGGCAGAGCGGAGAGCAGGCCGAAAAGGATGCATAGACGGTTGCCGCACGATGAGGTTGTGGACGATGGGACAGGACGCAAGGCAGAAGAGACACAAAGACAGGGCTTGACATGAAGAAATAAACATGATGGGACGCCTGCAAGTCCAGATAGTCGAGAAAGCCACAACGACCAGAGTGCCATAATGATGGGCAGCAATAAATAAGAATAATAAAGCGCATAGAAACTCAAGAGGAGGGTATAAGGGAGTGGGGACGGAAGGCGAAGGGAGGAATGGGGGAAGGCAGATGGCTGGAAAGGCTCACCCCGCGCTCCTTATATACCCAGAGGACAAAAGGCCGGTCGCACATGCCAGCGGGCACAGCACGCTTTGATCAGGTCCACAACGCTTTGATGTGGCTCCGATAGCGCAACACGCGCAGAAAACAAGGACGCACAGCGGCGTCGCACTGTGGCTTCCCGGTCAAAGCGTTGCATAGGCGCCCGCCATAGAATTCTTGTATTATTGTTGTCAGCGCTTCTCTCGGTTCTTTCGCCCTGGCGCGGGCGGTGCGGGATCTTTCGCCACAGACGAAGCAAAAAAAAAAACAAGACTGATGATCTGGACACGCACCGTTTACAAGGAGGTCCTGTGCTGTCTGGGCATATACGTATACGGCGCGCCGGAAGAGATGACCCGAAGAGGTCTGCTTGAACGTATAGGGCGGCGTTACGCATCAAAATAACGTGCCCAGCATGGTCATGACAATGCTAAGGCCTATTGTTCGAAAGTGTGGCTTGGGGCGGCGACGACGACGTCGCTCAGACGTTGACGACAATGGACGATCGGAGTTGACGCGTTCGCGACGCGAAGCCTTGATCGATGGCTTTCGGATAATCCCGACTCGGGCGCCTAAGCAGCACATCGGTCATCGCGCGACGCCGCCGACATCCTCACCGTCTTGCACAGCATACAGATCTACTGTAACATAGAGTAACCCACAACTTCATTCATGCTCTATGGATATTCTACTCGTGAATTTTGCTCTACATGACAATGAAAACAGTTCCAACATCGTCCAGCAAGCAAGTACATCACGTCTATACATCACTATATGTCGTCCTCCCAATTATCCGGTACAGGTCCTTGACTCGCCGGCCGCTGCACAACTGGCGGCGCCAGTACCGGCGTAGGAGCAGCAGTGAAAGCAGGCGGCCCCGGCTTCTGCGCCA
>SFCI01000906.1:0-13575 GCA_004681135.1 Hericium alpestre | reverse complement strand
CGTGGATTGCGAAACTCAGCCCGCTTGGTGGGGTTTTCCAACAAATTGTGTACAACTGCATTGACCATCGGTATGATATAGTGCTGGGTGACGGGCACTACAAAGCTCCCCGATAGGTGATCTTTGTGAGCCTTGTAGTGCTTTGCAATGAGACCCCTCGTGGTCCCATTTTCGCAGATGATGGACATTGGACAAACATGTTTTTGGCCGTTCGGTATGCTGTGGGAGTCCGGCCGGGTTTTGCCGGCCCTGCTAAGTCACGTCAGATTGCGGAATTCCAAGGACTTCCGCTCAGCCGAAGCATGTCTCGAGTTAACTCGGGTTACGTTGCCGGACTACTTCCACCTTGACGTTTCTACTGACTCCCATAGGGCAGTGTATTCTGTGAGCTGGTGTCGAGAGTTGTCGTTAGAACCACTCGGCAGACCGTGTCTCACGCGCTACTGATCTTCTGGTAGAAGAGGCCGACTTCAAATATTATGTCGGACGAGACCACGCCACTGTTATCTGAAGACGGGGGGGCCAAGGGTGCCAAAATACCCCAGATTGGCGATGGAGAACTGCGAGAAACGGGGTCCAGTGAAAGTGGATCAACTGGGTCAGAGGAGGTCACGGACTCGACAAAGAGTTTCATGGGTTTGGCGACGCTGGTGAGTGTAGCATATTCTTATCGCTCTGGGTATGGTGCGCCCTCGGTCAAGAGTCTTCTTTATCTGGTCAAAGTGTCTGTCCTGGGGCCATCAGTACAGCTGATACTCCACCTTGCCGCTAGATTATGCCTATGGCGATCGGCACATTCTTAGCTTCTATGGACTATACCATCGTAGCTTCCTCGTTCGCAGCCATTGGGAGCGAGCTGCATGCGTTACAAAACACCAGCTGGATAGCGACAGGATACATGCTCACATCCACGAGCTTCCAGTACGTCCTCCACTAGCGTGTGAATACGCCATTCTCAGTATCTTTCAGACCATTATATGGGAAGCTCAGTGATATCTTCGGCCGTAAACCATGTCTTCTGTTTGCCTACGTTATTTTCGCTGTGGGGTGTCTTTTGTGCGGCTTGGCTCGCAACATGAACGAATTGATCGCTGCCCGCGCTTTTGCGGGCATAGGCGGGGGAGGGATGTCTACGTACGCATTTTCGTCTTTTAATTGATCCTTGGACTCAAATTTCACCTCCAGGATTGTCTCTATCATTATGTCGGATATCGTTCCTCTGCGCTCGAGAGGAACATGGCAAGGTAGGCATTCAGATAGTGTCCGTTAATTATATCCTCCGATGCCGACGACGAAAACCAGGTATCATTAATATTGTATGGGCAACTGGATCTGCCTGCGGTGGTCCCATTGGTGGCATTCTTGCCGACAGCATCGGCTGGCGCTGGTAAGTTACCGTGCTGAAACTCTCCACGGGGCCTTACCTTTATGTTTCCTCATAGGGGCTTCCTATTCCAAGCTCCTATCTGCGTTCTCGCATTCACGTCCGTGTCCTTCGCGCTCAAACTCCCAAAGCCCGAAGCGGCCGACTTCCATGTTCGCCTTAAGCGCGTCGACTTTGCAGGTTCCGTCGCACTCATCATCAGCATTTCCGCGCTGCTCCTCGGGCTCGACCGCGGCGGCAACGTCTCCTGGACAGACCACTACACCATCGCCGCGCTCGGCACGTTCGCCGCTTTCTTCGCTTTCTTTGCCGTGGTCGAGATGGAGATAGCAAAGGAGCCGTTCGCGCCGAAGCGTATCATCGCGAATCCGATGCTGCTCGCGAGCTACCTGTGCAACTTCTTCGGCGTCGCGGGGAGCATGTCGTTCGTGTATTATCTCGCCTTGTACATGCAGGCCGTGCGGGACGGCACTGCACGCGACGGCGGGCTGGTGCTTCTGCCGGGGATCTTCGGGGGCGTCGTCGGTAGTTTGTCGAGCGGGCTTATTATGCAGGCGACGGGGAAGTACCATGCGCTGACGGTGATCAACTATGTCGCGATGGTGGTGGGTGCTGTGATTATGACGCTGATGACGGGCGTGGTTATGCACTCGCTGCCGCTTACGGAGCTAGGTGTGTTTTGCGTCGCGCAACGACTTCGAGACCGTCGTTCACCTTGTGTCTAGGTCTCATGATGATGAGCACCGGTAATGGTACGTATATTCACACAAATAATCTCTACGCGCATGTCTGATATGCGAATGGTGCGTAGGTGCCGGTATAACCACGACTCTCATCGCACTCATCGCGCACGCTGGCCAGACAGATCAGGCAGTCGCTACCGCCGGTCAGTAGAGCTATGTTTATATCATCCATATCATCCTCCCATCCTAACATACCCCACAGTCTCTTACCTCTTCCGCTCTCTGGGCTCAGTAACCGGCCTCGCGGTCAGCAGCACTATGCTACAACACACCCTCCGCCACGTGCTCCGCGCGCGCCTCGCAGGGCAGGATGTCGACGAGGTGCGCCCCCTACAATCCTGCCTGTTGATGAAGGTAGATCAGACCAAAAAGTCAGCTTTTTTTCCCCTGCTCGCAATGATCTGCGCAAACCTGAGGCTTCGCCGTCAAGAAAGAGCATGCCGTCAACGCCAGCATGCACGACGCCTGCCCGATCGCAACGCCATGGGCGATTGGGTGGATTTGGCGGCGGCCGTGGGGTCTTCAATACTTTCGGTGGTAAAGGTATCGTACATTAGGTTATCGTATGCAGCAGTATAGCGTAGGAATAGAAAGACGTACATATCGCATCTGATGACCCGCGTTCACAAGTCCATGCTTCGCTGTGATTGTCGCGCCGAGCACTCTGGCCGATGAACCTACATTGCCTTGCTCATAAAGAAATGGTCGTCAGCGAAAGACTGGCCATGATTGTAAAATGTGGTAAACGTACAGCGCCGGCGTCTGCAGCAAACCTGCGTTGCGTCATTCACGAGTGAGTTCCCCGTCTGACGCCCACAATGCCGCATCTTCTCACAACCACGTTTTGCGTCATGCCACAACGTCGACGCGTACACTCTCAAGCATCGTCGGCATGCGCGCTGCGAACGGTGTCGCCGAGACAGCACTAGAGGCTGTCTTCATATCAACAAGCACGATGCCGAATCGTGCAGTCCCATCTACTGCCCGCCTCGATACCCGGCGCCCGCGACCGATCTTACGCACATCCGCAACCAGGCCCTCAGGCCTCAGCAGCAAAATCGGCCCTATTGTGAGATGCACGCACATCCCAGACGTCGATCCGGCCATATCACGGCCATCGAACGACGCGCCCTCCTTTGCCTTCAGTGACAGGCGCGGAATCGGTAGAGTCGATCGTTGATGATGTGCCCGCCGCCAACGAGAAATCCCCGCTCCTGATTGCACCTCAGGTGATCCTGCATACTCTACATGGCCCTTCTCGTGGCCCATCTCTGCTTGCAACGGTATGTGCATCGCCCGCCTTATCGACCCTGTTACATCGCGCTTACGGTCGCCGCGACAACATCTCCGCGTCCATTGCGAAGGCAGCGCGCTGCTCTGGTCACCACCCTGGGCACCAGCGGCGTGTGATCAGCGGCGCAGCGCAAGTGCCTCCGTCGGCTCCTTCACGCCGTATGCCATTGGAGCTCACACCGACTGCCGTCGGGGCCGAAGGCGCAACGTCTCACGCGCCTTCAGCGTGCTTCAAGCTTGCGACACTGTGTCGTGCACCATGCGCAAAGCCTGCTCTCTGCGAGTCCGGACGTCGACCGCCCCGTCACTGGGACTTGCACGCAGCAAGCGTTGTCGAAGCCGTCTCGCCCCGCCTTGCCCGCTCTTCCCCGTGCCCCGCCATCATGCCTCACGACTAAACTACGAACTACTACATACAGCCCTGCGCACTATCCCGAAGCAGTTCTGCGAAGTGTGCATCCCCTGCAGCTTCCACGGCCCTCCTACTTGATCAGCGCTTGTGGGATTCAGCATATCCTAGCTGCGCAGAGGCAGTCGAGAGNGCCCCGCCCCCTCCCTATCCCCCGACTCTGGCGCAGCGCCGCTGCTGTTGCGGGATCTGCCGCGAATGCTGAGCATGCTAACTTGACGATGACGCCCTTGTGCGTTCATGATTATGGATGTCCACTCTACACTGGTCTGCGCCCAGCCATCCACGTCGCCTGCGCTCTTTCGCGCGTGGCTCGTGCAAGCGGCAAAGGCAAGATCATTTACTGGCTACTGGCCAACTCGTGCCGCTCACCGGAAGCCTATGGCCTGGGGTTCCTCACGATGAAACCCTGGAGTTCAGAGATCCTGGGCGTCGCACACACATGCTAGGAGCTGCGCCCGCATCCCGTTCGTTGCGTCCATGCCATGCTGCAGCCCGACTCCGTCGCGGGACTCCGCTGATGTTGGGCATCGCGCGGGATTGCAGTGCTGCCCATGAATATGTTGGTGAGCTCCTCGTTCCGCTTGCCTAACTGAGTGCCAGCTACTTACTGATTTNATAGTCCATACATCTCGTGCAGAGACACCGTGACTGCTGAGCGTAGCCTGGCAAGCCCGAGAGACGTCAACGGAGGCCCGCTGACATCGCATNTGCAACGCGAGCATGCGAACATGGAAAACGGTGNCACGAGCCTGATTTAGGGATATGCAGGTGAGTACAAGTTGANCTCGGTNAACTAAGACAGAATTGCTTACTGGTGAGCATGGAAGCATGCTGCGCCCCTGGTGACATCATCGGCTATACCCCGTAGCATTGTCTCTCACATCGCCGCTCGCCACAGCGACGTGAATCTCAGAACGCAGACGTTCGGGTTTCTGTAATGCACGGTGAATGGGAGATTGACTCGATTAACTGAATGACTACGAGAATACGCACCAACGGACACCAAATTGCATGCTGCGCTACGCCTAGCGATCAGCGACGTCAACGGCAATACCACATTGACATAATCTTCGCGAGTATCGCCTTATGGGCATCCATTCCCGCTCGCCACTAGGGCCCGAATGCCAGAAATTAGAACCGAAGGAAACCTGCTATCTGGAGATGTCGGTGAGTACTGTGCTTTGTCTGGCATCAACGTGGAAGTAGCTTACCATCATGTCTAACATTGCGCGAGGACAGAAATGTCTTCGAACAGCATGGCATGCTACAGTCTACACCGAGCATCCAGAACGTCAATGGTTCCAGGTGCACATTAATCACACGTACCTATGTTCTCCCGCTCTGACCCTCTCCCATGCCTTCACCTGGTTGAGAGGCTCGTGCCTCGGTCTCGATGTAATGCTGGTCACTCGCAGTAACAGCACTACTGCATCGTGCGGAACTTTGTCCTCGGGGCTTACCTGCGGGCCGCAAGCAGCAACTAGGTCAAGCACCTCAGTTATCAAGGAGCCGGAGGGATGGTAAGAACAACTCACCAGACCAGAATACAGAACACTGTCGAACGACAGGGGAGCGATTGGGGCATTGAGCAGGAGGGCAGCGGAAACGTGCACACGTGCATTTTTGTGCTCTTCAGGCAGTCTATATACATGTCCGAGTCAGCTACTGACGTGTCAGGACACATACCGGTGATAGGGCCCGTCGAGTACCCACGGCGGCCTTGTCATGACTGTACAATCTGACTGAGCTGTGAATCTTGGCAACATTGGTGGAAACGGCGAGAGCCTCCGAGTCCATGGAGGAAGGTAACTGGACCCAGTCAGTGGAAAGACCCATTGCCCGCTCAGAACATGCCTGTTGGCCCCCTTGTCAGAATAATTCAGACAGGACTGCGCGTAATTCAGAAATGGCTGAATGTCATTCCCCGAAGCGAAAGGCTGTACCTTATGGTGACATGCTTGAAACACGTCCGCATAAGCTTCTGGCAATGACTCTCAAATTAGAACTCTTGGCAGCTGGCTCGGATCAGATGGGATGTCCTGGCATGCTGAACATGCTACAGATAGAATATTCTAAGAGCATACTTTTCAATGAGACTGAAGCTCTCTGAGTTGGACTGCAGAATCAAGAAAATGAGGCAAATACGAGACGTTCAATGCACAGTATTTTTGGACTCGGGCGCACACTTTTCCGGTCAGAAATCAACTCTTGCCGTAAGATTGATGGTTGCGCTGATGTATGGAACGAACGGAGTCTTGTCGTGATATCCAAACTGTCCGAACGAGAGTAGGAAGCATCCACTGCAATAGACAGAATTCTGAGGACTTTACTGCATGTGGTTCTTGTGCAAAAAAATTGAAATCCTGGAATTTATGTTAGCCTTGATTTCGAAAACAAGATTGTGACTTAACGGTAACCAGACAAAATCCAAATTGGGACAATAGATCAAAGGATTGAGTGACCGCCATGCAGCGAGCGAGATCAAAGAGCTTTATGACACTTTCATTTGAGAATAACAACTTACCTCTTTTCCGACAGATAGCTCTATCATCCATTGAGTGAGGACTGCAAACTAGATATCAGTGAGATGCAGATTGTGTTTTCACTCCGGCATCTGTCTCTGTGTGACATGTTGAGAAGCTCACTCGCCCGGCAACATCTACTCACAATTGCAGAATTTACAGTTTGGAAATTACTGACTCAAGACCCCTTTCAATTTTTGGACACCCGGAAAGAAGGCTGATAATGTAGGGTACAACAAGTGAGTGGTTTCGAACCATACATCTTGTTAGTTGTAGAAATGCCGACGGTAATTTACATGCTCTTATCTCGAGATTGTACATGTAAGCAGCATGATCATACTACGATTCCGGTACTCTATATGTAATCGGGAAGGAACCACGTAAAGTGTTGTGTCAGACGGAATGGACCGAGGCTCCGGGACAGGGACAGAGGAAGAGGGATTCCTCCGTCCGCGTGTCAACCAGATACTTAATCCCATCCTCGGCATGTACCTGTCTCCCTTTTCCTCTGCCCCCCGACTTTGTCCTTCTCGTCCAATTCCTTTCTGCACCCAGAGGGTGGTGATGCGTCTCCGCACAACCATGACATAGGAGATGCACTGTCATTGTCCCGCTGAGTGCAGTATAGCATGCAATTCTGTGTTTCCCAGTAAGTATTTTTGTCCCCGATTTGCTGAGTTGAAGCAATACTTACCTGGATACCCGAAATGCAGGTTCTCGTCACCGATGCTTCAGGTTCAGAGGACCGCGCCGTGCCGAAATCCACGGTCGGCGAGCACGGGGCAGAGTCAGGCATGCTGTTTTAACATTTTATTGGTATGTGTAAAATCCCGAGTTCAAACTCGTACTTACTGGATCGCCCGTAACGCAGGCTTTCGTGTCCAGCATACCAGGATGTAGGGCCCCGCGGCGAACGGCAGGCGCTGCTCCGAGGATAGAGTGACCGTGGTCAATGCCGGCGAGCTTCCACTGGTGTTGACGAGCTCCGGGCTGCACAACGTGCGACCCCTCCATGACGGGGCAAGCTCACGTGTCTCGACAATCCGCTGGTACGCATTCTCGTCATTGGTTAGCCAGGTCGAACACGTACTTATTTAAGCGCCCGTAAAATAGGTTTTTGGCGTCCAAGTTTCCAGGATCCGGGGCCCCGCGGCGAGCGCGAGCACTGCTCGAAGGATCAAGTTTTCGTCAACAATGCCGGCGGGCCTCCGCCGGCACTGACGAGCACTGGGCGTAGCCCAGTGCGAGTCCCTCTGGAAGGCGAGTCCGTGCATCTCGACGCTCTGCTGGTAAGTACGTGTTTTCGTCGTCAGTTAGCCAAGTCGAAAGTATACTCATTTAAGCGCCAACCGAGCAGGTTTTTGCACCCAGAATTCCCGGACCTGGGGCCCCGCGGCGAGCTGCGTGCGCTGCTCGAAGGACAGGGTAGCCGTAGCCTTGAACGCCGGCGCGCTCCTGCTGGCGTTGACGAGCACTGGGCGTAGCCCAGTGCGAGCTCTCTATGAGCAGGTGAGTTTCCTCTGCGCGATGAACCGACTGAAATTCGTACTTACCTTAGCTCCAGAACATTCTTTGTCGCTCGAAAAATCCCGGGACTCCGGGATCCAGGGGCGAACGGCTGGCGCTGCTCGCAGGACCAGCCATACGTCGCCGGGCCACCGAGTTTCTGCTGACGTGGACGAGCGCTGGGCGGAGCTTACCGCGAGCCCTCCACGAGACGGTGAGTTACCTATAGAAGATTAGCTGAATAAAACACATTACTTACCACGAAACCTCCAGAAGTTATCGTACCGCTCCCAAAACCGCAGAATCCAGTGGCCTAGCTCAATGTACAAGTCCAAGCGACGATGTTCGAGACTTTGATTCGAATAATGAATCTTTACTACAAAACGGCCTTCTACATGGAGCCTGCTGTCTGTAGCAAGTTCCTTCCTTCTGCGGGAGCGAGCGACGCTGTACATCGTCAGGCGAGAGGTCGGAGCATGCACCTTGGATAAAGAGGGTCGTTATGGTGAGTAACACGATGTTTCGATACGTTGGAGATACTCACCTCTTCGCGCCGTCGCAGATCCGTTCCGGCGTTCGTGCATGATGTTAATCCTTCCGCCGGCGCCGCCCCATCACCTGCCCGTTCGCCGCGCTGCAGACATCGTCTCCGGTCCGGGCGCGCATTCCGACCTCGAGTTTCTGCAGCCCGCGACAGCTGCGGGATCGATCTCGCGACACCCAAGGGCGTCATCGTCAAGTTTGACGCGGCGAGCTCCTGCAACACGGCTGTCGTATGACGCGACGACCGTCGCGGTCCTTCTCCCTCACTGACCTCGCGCGTTGACCTCAGTGCTTCCACCTTCGACTCCTCGGGCGCACATTCCGCCGGTGCAGATGACGCGCAAGGCGCCTTGGTGCAGCGACAATCTATCACCGTGTGCGCCTTTCTGCTTCCGTTCCGCATCTGCTCGCCACGCTCCAGACGTCCGCCAGGCCCCGAGTTTCCGGACCCTTCGGGTCAAGCGCGACGTCAGTGGCGGGCAAACTATCAGATATGATGGATGGCCTGCTCACCTGCGCACGTGTGCTGTTCGATGCACCATTCCCGACGTCGCGTCTCTCCCGTCGCACGAAGATGACTAGCAGCATTGCCTGCGGGATTCGACGCGCGACGCCCAAGGGCGTCATCGTCAAGTTAGACGCGGCGCGGATGCAGGCGCGGGTGCCCATTTCCTGTTAAAAAGGCCCGGCGGCTGCGACACGGTCCCCGCGCGACGCGCTGCTCTGGTGTTTCAGGCGCGGACTTCAGCACGTCCGCCTTCGACTCTTCGGGATCGTGTCCCACCGCTTCGGATGCAGCGCGGCACATCCTGGCACCCTGCCACCGTATCGCGGCCGTTCCACGCTATGTGCCTCGTCCTCGCGCCGTTCCGCTCCTGTTTGACGCGCTGCAGACGTCTTCTGTCCGGGTGAGTAGCTTGCATTCGGAGATGCTGCCATATGCTCACCTTTTCGTGCTATCGCAGGTCTCTTCTCACTTTCGGTCGCTGTGCTTGTCCTCTCGCGCAATCCTATCGCCAACTCGCAGCGCTTGAAGGCGGCGGATTCGAAGCTCCTGGCCATTTGAGCATCGTGGCTGCCTGTCTCATGCCCTTCCACCCATCCTCGCGGCCCCGCGGTGCCCTTCTCCGCCGTCCTGGGGCCTCAATCCCGCCTGTAGTCATCGGTCGTCGTCTGAGAGCGATCACGCGGCGCCCAAGGGCGTCATCGTCAAGTTCGACAGCCATGCGCGCGCTGGTTCGACACAACCTGACTGCTGCGACACGGATCCGACGCGGCGCCTGTCGCATTTCGTCCACCGCGCTGCTCTCGTGTCGCGGCGCGGCGACTTCGATGCCCTCCGCCTCGACTCCTCAAGAACACATCTCGTTGGACGTCCGGGCGACGTATCGCAGCCGGTCAACGCGGCGTATCTCACCCTCACCCTCGCGCCTACGCCGTCCTGCTCCACGTCCAATCCCGGCGCCACCGATGTCGTCTGCATCGCGCCCTCAGATGCCAAAGCCCTGGAGCGTTCACGTCGGCGCGAACTGAGCGGCGGGTGATGGGATGGAGGGCGTTCAACTCACCTCCACTTGCGCGCTGCCCGGTGCCCCACCCTCGACATCCTTCTCCGGTCATACGCAGACAACCGCCTCGGTCTCGCTTGCGGGATCCGTGAAACCCGAAGGCGTCATCGTCAAGTTTGGCACCTAGCGTGCGATGCGGCTCACGTCGGACGCGACGTCTGTCGCGATTCGTCGACTGCGCTGCTCCCGCGTCTCGCGCGACGACTTCCGCGCCTCCGCCTTCGACGCGTCGGGAGTGCATTCCGTCGCCGCGGACAAGTGCGCGGTCTGTGAACCTCATCCGTCGCGCCCTTCCGCTCCCGTTCGCCGCTCTGCAGATGCCCTTCACCCTCATCCATCGCACCTTTACGCTCCCGTTCTCCGCGCTGCACACGTCATCCTCACCGAGCGCGCACGCGCTGAGCTTCTCGAGCCTGTGCATCGCGAGTCAGTTGCGGAAAACGAGCCGACGCGATGGAGGAGTATCTCACCTCGGTTTGTGTGCTGTCCGCCTCGTCCGCAGCATCGCGCCCCTCTCGTCGCCCGGCTGCATCGATCGCGCTACGCCCGAGGGCGTCATCGTCAAGTACGAGGCGGCGGCGATGCGGGCGTCGGTCGCCTTGCTGCTTGGACGCGATAACCGCGGAACTCCCTCGCGGACTGGTCTGTTCTCGCGCGCCGAGATTGAGCTTCGCGTCGTGGGTGCGTCAATTGTGCCGCTGCCGATCGTTTCGCGGCGGAAATTGCGCTCCTTTCACCGTATCCTCCTCCTCCTGCTGCGTGCTCGCGCCCTCGAAGCCATCTCGCACGCAGATTTCGAGTATCTGAAGCCTTTTCGTTCAATTTGGAGCTTTCTGGATGTGAACGGCAAGTCCTCTCACCTGCGCTTCAGCCCGGACCGACATCGCCGCTTCCCCCGCCGCATGCAACTCACTGCGCCGCTCTCAAATCCCGCCCCGTGATCCGACATCGCAAGCCTTCCCGTCGCAGCACGCTGAAACCCCCGTGGAGGATCTGGTGAACTAGCGGTAGAGTGCCGATTTTTGACGCGTTTTCGAGCGGTTGAAAGGGTGGAATATCGGCGAGAGGACGCGTAGAGAGTGGAAGACGGGGACTAGGATAGCGAAAAGTCAGCATACATGCAGCGAAAAAGCGAACGCGCTAAGCGCAGACTGAACCACTCGTAGGCGAGAAAGCGGCTCGCCACGTCACCCAAGGGTGTGTGTTGTAGAAAGAAAGAAATATACCAAGTCTCGACATTGCCCTCGGTATGTTCGAACTGGACCACGAGAGGCCATTGGACGAGCAAGGCGTCGAGAGAGTGCGGGGTCAGGCACCGATGACGCGGACTCATCTCACTGATCTAGATCTTGTCCCCTTGCACCAGATCTTTTTGCCAGATATATTTCCTGCCTCGAAGTCCGGGGAGACAGACACCCACAACATCTTTCGCTGGTCCCTTTGTCGTCAAAAAACCATTTGATTCAACCAACACCCACCCGAGATAGAAATCCAGCAGGCTACGAGAGCTCGACAAGAGAGGCAAGCCGTGTGCATCTCGAGGTCAGGATCAGAAAGCGGCTTGCCCACCGACAACCGAGGCGGGTCACGTCATTGCTATCTATCGCCGCATCACCGTCTCAACCTCCAGCCGGCGCTCAATCCACACGGAGACGTCGGCGAGCGCCCCCAGCTGATCATGCATGTCGCGAATTTCTACAACCTTTCGCCGCATCTCCTTTCGGCTCGCCTGAGTGAGCATGCTCTCATGCGTGCTCTGTGGAGGTTTACTCTCATCCGAGTCTTCCTGCCATGGAAGTATGGTTTATACAGTCCAGCCTTTGTTCCAACAGCAGAACAAGGCAGACCCTGGCAGACCGGATCACTGCTTGGCGAGAATACAAGGACCCGTACTCAACCCGTACTTACGAGAATTACGGCATCTCCATTTGGTACAGTACCTGCATTTGTTACTACTACTTCTTCAAATCCGCTATGAGCTTGCCGAAGGATCCGCGCAGAGTTATAACCCTTAGCCATGCGGGCTTCCGATAGGTTGATTGCGCACCATGTTCCCAAGAGACGCAAAGTTCAGTACCTTCTACGCTCAGCTGCTCAGCAAACTTTCCCAGTTATGGGAGCGAGATGCTATCGGTCCCTCACGATTGGATACGACCGATTGCCTTCTGGCAGCGTATCATAATACCCTGCACTGTACCGCCACAGGAACCTTGTCAATGGAGCTGTCCTCCGAAAGGGACCCCCGACAACCGGCCAAAATGTCAGTTAGCCGAGTGTTAGCCGGTATACGACAATCTATCCGGGCCGTCTTGGTCCTCCCGAAAAATCACAAGTTTTCCTTCTCGGGGATGTCTGCCACGCTAGCATCGGACAGCAAGGACGATCCTTTCGCAATAGGTGTCGTAAGGAGCATATCACAGCATCGAACACACCTGTGCCCCGATGCGTCTGCCTGCGCAGGCTACCGATGCATGTAGCTGCGTGTCGCCCCTTAATCGAATGTACGTATATAACATGTCCTCGAACCTGCAGAATTCGACTTCACAGGTCCACACGCTTTCGCATCAGCGAGGATCTGGGCGGAACATACTTACCGAGGTGGGTTGGTTTACCCTCCAGGACTGTGCCTTTGGTGGCCTCTCGTGTACGCGATTCCCAAGGATTCCGGCGCAAACGCCCTTGGTACTTATACGAACCGGGCATCGACATTTGGGTTGATTGTCCGGGGTCCCCTCCTCCCGAAAAAAGCACACACTGCAACTCGGACCGGGCCACGTTAACTTCCGCTCTGGTGCGTTACCCCCATTCGTCTCGAGGCACTGGCTCACTTTCAAAGCATCGCCGACAGGCTGCTGACTCAAAGCGCCCCTCGAGAGCCCTCGAGGCCATGATCACACCACGCGCCCGGTCGTCGCGTTGTGCCATCTCCCACCATCTGTCAGCGATTGACTGATGTTCCCGCTCTCCATCGTCAAGTAGACACGTCCATCACGATGACTAGCACCATAGATCCTGTTGGCCCTGCCTTGACACCCGCCGAGAGCCTCACCATCACTTTCCTCGTAGACAACACTATCGAATGGTAAGCATCACAACACGCAGCCCTACCCAACGCCTCCGCGTCAAGTCGCGCAACGCTAGGCTGCGTGCTGACCGCGATCACAGGTTCACGAAGCTCCCGCCAGGCTTCACGCACGAGCTGCGCACGCACCTCGCCGAGCACGCGCCCGAGATCGACCCGCTCACCGGCGTCCCCATCCTCGACTTCGAGAACTACTGCTGTGGTGCGTGCGATTCTGACAAGCATGTGCTTTGCAGCTGCAGCCTTCGCTTCAGAACATGCGGCGGGTGGGAGCCCCGCGTCGGGCACTGCGTGCGGGCGTCGGCCTTCTCTTCTCTGTCTGCCTTCTATGTTCGATAGAACGCCGGCTGTAGCGGGATTCCATCTCCCGCCGCGCCGACACGCGAAAGTCTTGTTCTCGCGAGCCGTGTCGCTGTCCCTGATGCCCGCACCTCCGTTTGTCATCCCCCACTCACATCTACACAGCGCCCACGGTTTCTCCGCACTCATCGTACGTCGCGTCGCATGCCCCACGCACATACC
>SFCI01000905.1:0-13578 GCA_004681135.1 Hericium alpestre | reverse complement strand
GTCGCCCCCAGCACACCGACGACGAACGGCCACTCGACGCTGGCGAAGGGCGTGGTAGGGGCACAGGCTGCAGGCCAGAACTCCTTTCGGACTCCACCAGGTGGATCGGTGATGAGTGCCTACTTACGCACTTCTTCTTATGCTGACTTGCCTTGTCCCCCAGCAGCCAATGGCACCACCAATGGCACCGCCGCCCCCAACGACGCCGCCCCAACAGCCAATGGAGCCGCCAACGCCAACGGCAGCGCTAATCCCACCGTTAACGGTAATGGAAATGCAAATGGGAACGCCAACGCCGCTGGTCGCCAGCAGGCCAACGGCCGGAAGTAAAGCGCAGGATCCGCCGCCGCCGCCTCCAGGGCCCCAGGAGGAGCAGGCGAACACGCGGCTGATGAACGGAGGTGGGGCAGAGGATGATAGTGCGAGGTTGTCGGCAGTGGGAGGGCCCGTGGGGAGCGAAAATTCACTTTGGTTACGGAGGGCGGTGGGCGAGCCCATCAGATCCGGGGCGAGCCTGCAGAGGAGAGAGGAGACGGAGACGGGAGCGGGAGAGAGGACGGAGCTGCCGTCGTCGACGCAAGACGCCTCGAGGAACCAGACGTTGCCTGCAAGGAAGGACGACCTGAAGATCGTCACGGAGTCCTCGCGCAAACCCGAAACCCAATCGCAAGGTCGTCCGCCGAAGGCAAAGGGTCACCAGAGCAGGGGCAGTACTTCCCGGTCGGGGCTCTTCGGCTGGGCCGGTAGTCTTTTGGGTGGGGGTGATGACGATGCGCTCACGTCGCCCGACGAGCCTCAATACTCAGCGATGGCCGATGATAGTCCAATGGTCGGCGGCTGGCCTTCAAGCTCCAATCAACCCAACCTCGGCCGTGATCTGGCCAGGGAGAGGGAGGAGCAAGCTCGAGCTGAGGCAGAGGCGGCTAAGGCTAAGGCGGACGCAGAGATCAAGGCGAAAGCTGAAGCTGAAGCGAAAGCCAAGGGGGCCGAGGCAGCCAGGCTCAAGTCGGAGGCCGACAAGAGAAAGGCTAAAGAGCAGGCGGCGGAGGTCGCGAGGAAGAAGGCAGTGGAAGAGAGGGCGAGACAGGTGGCGATGGTGAAGAAGGCAGAGGAGGAGGCTGCGAAGAGGGCGAGGGAAGAGGCGAAGAGGGCCGAGGAGGAGGCTGAGGCTGCGAGGAAGAAGGCGGAGGAGGCGGCGGTCAAGAAGGCGGAGGAGCAGGCCAGGAGGAAGGCGCAGGCTGATGCGGCTACAAAACTCAAAGAGGAGAAGGCGAAGGAGGCTGCAGCCAAAGCCGAGGCCGATAAGAGGGCCAAGGAAGAAGCTGCGAGGAAGGAGAAAGAGAAGGCGGAGAAGGCTGCTGCTGCGGAGGCTGAGGCTAAGGCGAAAGTCGAGGCGGAAGCCAAGGCGTTGGCAGAGAAGAAGGCGAAGGAGGAGGCGGACAAGAAGGCTAAGGCCGACGCAGAGGCTGAGGCTGCGCGAAG
The DNA here is from genome assembly GCA_004681135.1 of Hericium alpestre. NCBI lineage: Eukaryota > Fungi > Basidiomycota > Agaricomycetes > Russulales > Hericiaceae > Hericium > Hericium alpestre. The sequence goes on along the minus strand of SFCI01000905.1, from coordinate 12,096 downwards.
GCGAAAGCTAAGGCGAAAGCTGAGGCTGAAGCGGAAGTCGAGGCGGAAACCAAGGCGTTAGCAGAAAAGAAGGCGAAGGAGGCCATGGACAAGAAGGCGAAGGAGGAGACGGACAAGAAGGCGAAGGAGGAGGCCGACAGGGAGGGTGAGACTGCCGCGAAGGCCGTTGCAGAAGCTCAGGCGAAAGCTGACGCTGAAGCAAAGGCGCTGGCGGAGAAGGAGGAAGCAGAAAAGAAGGCGAAGGAGGAAGCAGAGAGGAAGGCTGAGGCGAAAGCCAAGGCACAGGAGGAGGAAGCGAGGAAAACGAGGGAGGCAGCGGACAAGGCGGTGAAGAACAAGGTGGCGGCGGAAAAAGCTAAGTCAGAGGCGAAGGCGAAAGCTGAGGAAGAGGCGAAAGCTGAGGCGGAGGCGAAAGCCAAAACCGAGGCCGATGCGAAAGCCAAAGCCAAGGCCGACGCGAAAAAGGCCGCTGACGAAGCGAAAGCAAGGGGAGAGGAGGCGCGGAAGGCCAAGGAGGCTGAGGAGAAGCGAAAGGCCGAGGAAGAGGCTGTCAATCAGGCGAAGATTGCTGAGATACGGAAGCAGGACGCTTCAAGAACTCCTTTAGGTTTGTTTCCTGTGAAGTCTACGTACCTAGTGATCGCTGATATTGACCTTTGTATGAAGTTTCTACGGTCGAGCCGAGGACCTCTACAAGGGCTCAACCAGCCACACAACAGTCTAATGCCTGGACCAAGCCTCAGCCAGCCCAATCTTCTCCCGCCCGGGGAGGCAAGCAAACAGCGCCAACTGTCAGGACTACGGCCGCAGCGGCGAGCCCACCCACTCCCACGACGCCATCTTCAAGTCCATGGTCGAGGCAGCCGAAATGGGGTAAAGCTCTGTCCTCGCTTTCGAGCGCGGTCACCCAAGTGGCGACCCACATCGCCGGATCCCCTTCCCCTCCTACCACACCCCCAGTCACGAGTCCTCCTCCTGCATCCGCGGTTACCAATGATAAGACAAGAGCCAATCAGCCTCCTAACACCATCGACAACAAAGCTGCCAGTAATGCATGGGGTGCGGCCGCCAATGCCAACGCCCGTTCACCATCCCTCGCTACCCCACCCAAGCCCGTTTCCAACGCCGAAAATCCCGATGTAAGCAAGTCGCACAGCGATCCGCCACCACCACCGCCGCCGACAAAGGATGAAATCTCCAAGGGGCCTGCCGCAGCCACAGAACAGGACGCGACGACCCCAGCCAAAACGGCGGACAAAACTGCCAAGGAGCCCTCGGCAGACACGACATCAGGTGCTGATAAGCCTACGGACCTCGGCGAGCCCGCCAACGCCGCGAATTCTGGCGGGAAGTCTGCGACGGACGTCGTGAAGGGTGCCGAGACCCCTGATCCAGACGCAGCCAAAGAACCGTCGAAAACCGCGGCGGACGTGACCAAGGATGTTCAAAAGCCCCAGAACGCCGCCGCGGACAAGACGCTCACACCTGAGAAGGCCGCAGAGACCACGGGCGCCTCCAAGACCGAGGGGGCCGACGCGAAAGGCGAAGAGTCCACCGCCTCCGTCGAGCCTGCGGCCGCTCAGGGCGGCCAGTCCAAGGCCGAGGAGCAGGAGGACGTTGACAGTCCAATCAACCCGGCCTTTGCTCGGGTTGAAGTTGCCGACATGGACGAGACTGCTAGTGAGGCAGGTGACCCCAATGCTCCTGCTTCATCGAAAACAGCTAAAAACAAGAAGAGAAAGACTAAAAATAATAAGAACAAGGGTGAGATGAACAGTTTGTGCTCCGTGTCTCGAATGGTTTTGAACACTGTAGATATTGGGCAGGTAAAGCATGAAGTTGAGGCTGATGACTCTGTCTCGGTGACTCCTTTGCTTGATTCTGGTTCCGGGGACGATGGTGTTGACAGCGAGCAAGATGGTTGGGGCTGGGAGGACGAGGATGGAGACGGGAAAGAGGGCGTCCTCCCGGGTGTAAATATGGACGACGAGGAGACCAGGAGGGAACGGGACGGCAAGCTCGTGGACGTGGATACGGGCCTGCTCACTCCCGCACCTCCGCCTGCACCTGCAGATGCGGATCTGCCTGGCGGCGGCGTGGCTACCGCCTGACGACGCGACGACTGACGACTGACGACTGCTTACGATCGACGAGGCGTGTGTGTAGAGCTGTTGTCACCTTGTGTTCTGTGCTCTTGGTTGCATGATCGGTGGGTGTAGCTTGGTTCGGCATGGCATGTATCCCTCGCACGTTACTGTATGACTTGCATGATTCATTACGTTGGTGTTTTCATGGATTGCGGACATGGATACCTCGCAGGTGTAGATTGTAAATATTACCATTTGATACCTACTTTTCATTGTGGATTTTTGGTGGATTTAAATGTAGAATACCGTACGATTTTTTACGAACGGTTCATGATTAGGACGCTGCTTGCCATCTTGTGTCAGGCTGTGCGATCGGACGTTCATGCTCGTTGTTAAATTTATATTCAGCCAGCATAGATGGTCAAAAAGACCTGTAAACGCCTCAGATATAAGCAGCTGAACAGCATACGAACAAAGTCGATAGAGTTGGCTGCCTGCGGCCAACCACTCATGTGGCTTGCGCCTCACTGGCTGCAAGCCGTGAGGAAAGGCACGACCGATGACGTGCCAGCCGGTCACGGCGTGAGCTAATATCATCGCTACGAAGGCGCATTCGAGTGCTCTTGTATCTCCTGTTGTACTGGGCAGGATGGGAAATGAGCAATGAGCGACGCAGACCGAAGCAAGCTCACCTCTTTCCAAATCTCTTCTGTCCCACTTCTCAGTGCCTTCCCTCTCCATCTCCGTTTCCTGTCTCCCAAACAGAACCTCCTTCCACCCGATGTCGTCCTCATCTTCCCTGCACGATTCGCCCTCCCTCCCGAGCTTCTTCAAACGCGCGACCTGAGCATCTGGGATACGCTCGCCGGCCAGGAATCGCGCCTTTAGGCCCTCAAGGATGGAAATTTGCGCGCCGACTTGGCGCTGCTGCATTTCTGCGGTGCGGCGCTGGAAGAGGAGATGGACCGCGAGTGAGCTGAAGGCGACAGAGTAGATGAGCTCGGGGATGTAGCGGCGCGACGCCATGCAGGCGTAAGAAAAGTGGTTAGGCGCCCGACGAGGCTGAGAGTAGAGCCTTGTTCCCGGTGCCGTCAGAGGGCGCCATGCATCTGGCGAGCCTCGGCAGTCTGCGAAGCCTACTTTAGCCTCTAGCGAACCAAGTTCCCGGGCATCTAGGTGACGATCCTTCAGTGGTGATCTGCAGTGCACTGCGCAAAGTTCAACACAATCCGTCGCGTTCAGTTCGTAGTCGACGACAAGGTATCACTCTGTTCTGTAGACATCCCCTGTAGACGTGCAGCTAATCACTGGGGGCAGTGTTGATGCGTTCGGGTGGACAACATCGTGAGAAATGATGCAGATACCTTCCATTGGAAAACGCCTTCCCCGAATAGAACGCTCCGGTTGAGCGATGTTCTGCAGTCACGGTAGCCGACGCGCCCCCATCAAGGGCGGTTGACCTCCCCACTTGGCTCTTCCCTCCTGTCATCACCGGCGGTCGACAGCTCGCTCGAACGATGTCGGGCCCAGAGGCCCTTGAAAAGGTATGTCTACTGTCCCAACTGTGCGCTGGCGTAAGGGCGCGTGGCATTCTCATAACATCGCTGTTCATCTGACACGTAGATATTCGAGAAGCTGGAGGCTGAGAGCGAGCGACGCGCGCAGGCACAGGAGGAGGAGGATGAAGAGGCTCGGTCAATACCAGGCAAGCTGCCAGACTCGACGAGCTTGTCGACCACGAAGCGAAATCGCCGCCGGACTAGCATATCTGTGTCCCGCTTTGGACAAGTGCGTATGCGCGCTGTATCTAGCCGAGCTGTACTGACCTTGTGCGTCAGGTGGACGACCCGTCGAAAAAGGCTGCGTTCAGCGTCCCGTCTGCACCCTCGTATGCCGCCAATACCTCCTTTTATCAGGCTCAGGCACATGTACGTCTCATAAGTCTGACTGATGCACGCAGGAGCCACTGACATGACTGATCTTGCTATAGTCGCCCAGCTGTGACTCCTTAACGTCTAATGGCTCCGTCGATTCAGGACATCAAAAAGAGAGCGAACACACGACGCAAGTGCTCCGCATCGCAGGGAAGCAAAGCTTGTCACGTTCGGTTGGCGGTGCGCTCTCCCGTACCCTGTACCGCTCTCGCTCCAAAGCCAGCCTCACTTATTCCGACATCGACCATCCGAACGTTGTCATCGGCGTGATCGTCGAAGAGAAGACTGCCGCAGCCTCGTCCGGAGAACAGGAACGTTTGGAAACTGCGAGGGCATATGGTCCGAGCTTGAAGGACAAGCCGTCACGCCATACGATCGCCGGTGGTGAAACTGACAACCCAGACGCTGGCTGGCTGTTAAGAGCCAAGGGCCTCAGCAAGAAGATCAAACGGCGCAGCCTTGCACTACTGCCATTCCCCGGGTCAACAAAGACGGAGCAGTGATTCTGCTTCGTTGCTTCATCTGGATTTCCTTATTATCTATCTCGCTGTGTCCATGCATAGATTTACATTCTATTTATTTCATGCATCGCGTCGTCTCGCACATCTCGTTTCGTTGCATCCATCCCCATTGGTGTCGTCCATTGCAGTTCTGGTCGCTGCTTCCTAATCGCTCCATTCATTTGTCATTCTCGCTGTCGCCTACATTTGCTTCTCCATCGCATTAACACCGTCTCGAAGTCATACGCACTCACAATACACACTTCCATATGTTATGTAATATCCTATTATTGGGCTTTTGTCTTCCTTTCGTGTCTTCGATATGTTGTTATGTCGGCACGCAATGGAAACGTGCCTTCGCAGGAGCTCTAATTGTGAGCGCGCGGCCACGTGATGGCGCTTGGGGGATACGCGCTTGGCGGAGGGTGTCTTCAGGGTCCGAAGACAATTGACAATTGTGTGCGCAACACAATTGCAGGCCCGCGTCTAACCATCTCCAGCAGTTCAGCCGTAATTGCACACTGCTCTGCCGGTCTGATCTCCCGATAGCGGGTCACAGATGTCGATGACAGCCCGCGCTTGGACACATATAAGTAAGTCATCTTTCACGACAAGATGGATGGAAGCCGGAAGCTCTCCCAGGCGGTTGAGTTATCTTGCCCCACTCCCTATATCCACTAACCACTCCCCATCCGACTTGACCTCCACTGTCTTTGGCCGACCTGCTCTCTATCTTGGGTCAGACATCATGCACGGCCCCTTCACGGACATCAACAACATCATGACGAACCTGGACGCAGAGGACCTAAAGCGCCCACGCTCGACGCACAAACTCTCAGCAGTGCAGCCTATGTCCCAGGACATATCGCATCGCGCGAGCGAAGCCACCGCTCCTCATGTACGTTGACCCTCCAGCTCTGGCTCAGGGATGATTCTGATCCCCCCTGCAGAGACACCGCTCCCAACGAAAATCACCAAAGGGCCCCCGCGGGCGCGCGGCGTCCGACACAATCAAGTACCCTTACCTGAACGACAGCGCGGACTCAGACCTGTCAAGTGCGTATCGTCTTGGTTCTTCATTCATAACCCCTCCTTTGTCATCGCCCTCGATCATGACCGCAAACGCTGCCGAATGTGAATCGAGCTAATACAATTCGCAGGCATTAGGACCGTTGATCTCGCCGACCTCGCCAGCATCTGGAGCACGGAATCCGAGACGCCCTCGAGCGCGCCCTCGTCGTCATCTGGCGCGTCCACTTCGGTGTACCCACGCTCGTCATTGTCAATTGCTGTNCCGGACNGCCCGAACTCGGCCGCCCACGCCGACCTGGATTCCGCGCATCAGCGCGACTCGCTCGAGTTCGACCCGGAGGCCCTCGCCGCGCTCGACGCGCAGCTGCTCGAGAGCCCGCAGGACGCGTTCGCCGCAATGTGCTGGACCGCGGCGACTGGTGCGGAGCGGGATGCCGAGGACACGCTGCAGCACAGGCGATCCCGAATCCACGCATGCAGGCCGGAGAGCATGAATCTAGAGCACCGGCATTCGCGCTCCGAGGGGGACTTGCTCGGGATGATGGGTCTGGACGTAGGCAGACCATGGGCGCCGGAGCCAATCGATGAGGCGGAGGAAGACGACAAGGAAGACGTCAGGTTCGCTAAGATGGTGAGTATAACTCCCGTCGGATCTCGGCGCACCATAATTAATTTACGCATCCCGTCATGCAGCCGCCACGGGACGATTACGACCCGGACACGCCAAGCATGCACGCGTCCGCGTACACGCAGAAGCGGCTCCCCAATCCACACACGTTCGTCTCGTTCGTNGCGCTCGACGCGCCGGCGTTCCCGACGAGCCGCGCGGACGACGCGGTGCACTTCTTCCCGCAGCCTATCCGGCACGCACGAACCAAAGCATGGGCGGCCTCCGGCAGTTCGTCGCGGGCCTCCCTGCTCGCCTGAATCTGCGCGCCGGTGCGCGCACGCCGTGACGGGCGCGGATTTACGTTGTGTGTCGCTGATGCTGATGGATGGTCGATGGCGCGGAGTCTTGGGTGATGCCTCGTTGTTGATGAGCCCGTGGAGGTGTGGTCCGCCTCGTGTCGGGCGTGTATGTTGGATTTCTGATGTGTGGGTTGTCGGGGATGCGTATCCTAGACCTGCTGAGTTCTGCCTGGGTGTACTGCGCCGGCGCAGGCTCGTATGCTGGTGCTTCATTTACTTATTCTGTAGTTGTTGACATGCGTTGCTTCTTATCCTTTCCTTGCCAGAAGTTGTTTCCAGTCATACCGTAACGTTACGATACCGCCTAGTGCTAATATGACGACGCTGATCGATTGATGAACCCCCGCTCCTGCCGGCCGCGATATTAGCTCGTGTATCGTGCGTAATTGAAAGAGATCCAGAGCCAAGTCGGACCGACACGTTCTGGTGCTATGGTGACCCAATCTCCACACAGCTAGACCGTCGTTGTAAGGCGTTGTTGACCCATTAGACCGCTGCTGAACAAACCTCCTTCCTTCTTCCAAGGAACTCGGCGCTCCGCCCGTTTAGCTCCGTTTACTTCCGTGGGAGGCCATAATTGTGTGGCGGTGACCCGGGAAAGCAGATTTGATCCGGAGCTCCGAGAGACTTACATAAGTAATATTCATTTATATTCCAGCCGTTTACAAATCGATAGGCCTCTGTGGCAGAATTTGATGCATTGGTCGGACCTTCAACATACGAGGTGGAGCTTGATTCTAGCTCACAGCCGGTGGCAACGGCAGCACGGCAACATGGCAGGCAGCACGGCAGGAGGTCTGGCGCGGTGCCGCAGAGTCGTAAGCGGTTTCCGACGTTCGCCGACTCAAAAACGATGTTTACATCATTTTGCTCGGGAAGGCCTATCGATTTGTAAACGGCTGTAAGTAGGCCCCATTGTTTAGAAAACTTAGGTCGCTCAAAGCGGAACACGACGGAATCCAAATTTCGAAGGGGAACGCCACCCGGATTTGTGTCGCCGCTCGCTATGTAATTTAAATTCGTGCGAATTCTGATATTGCGGCAGGACACGCCGCACGGCTGAAGGAATTGACGGTAAACCAGTGCCACAGTCTCTATGACTGGAGTAGGTTTCCGAGCGGGGCGCTGCAATCTCATCAACCCGATGCTTGTCATCAGAGACTAGTCTGGATGATGGCGATCCTAGCTTAGAGCTGGCTGCGCTGAGTGCCTGTGTTTTCTCCGAGGGATGGAACAAGAGACTACAGACTTACAGTGCTCAAGGATGATCGATGATAGGTCATTTCGTCTCAGCTCCCGTAGTGCTGAGAAACATCAGTGACACAGGCTATCATGACAGGCCTCAGCCAGTTGTTAACGAAGTTCAACCTCTTCAAGCATCTGTGCCGCAGGCGATCAGCGGAAGAAGCTACGGTCTCCGCATCACGACCGAGGTGTTTTCGCCCCGAGCGAACTTTATGTGGTCTGCAAAGCTGCTCAATAAATTTGACCGAAGATTATCGCGATACCGAATGACGTTCAGCACGTCGCAGTGATTGGCTGTGCTAAATTGGAAGTGGCTTACGAGCCGCGGCGCCGCCGTGTCAATGTCATCACCAAAGGCCCCTAGGATACAACTGTCCATGACGCAGCTCATCTTTCTCTGTGCGGGTGATACATCTGGATCGGCCATTCCAAGTCCAATGTTCATTATTGAAGGCCGAGCAGACTCAGACACGCAGTCGCCTGTCACGGTGAACTTGTCTTGATTCCTGAGACCTATTGTTGATAATTTTTTTGACATGATTACTAGTAATCATCGAGATCTAGCATGGTGGCAAAACAGTGGCGACAACTGCACGTCGACCTCAATACGCCACACAGTGATGTCGTTGGCGCTGGCCACGCGGCGGTATCAACAATCAGTATGTATGTGCCACGATACTATTCAGAATCAAGACAAATTAGCCGCTAATGCTTGTTAGCGAAAGTGAAAGTGAAAGGACAATAGGATTAGCTTTGAGGCTTTTCTGTTATTGTTCTATTATTACGAGACTGTCGTCCCTGAACCACTTAAAAGCTGCTGAATCCTACCGCGATTTTCCAATAACCTCCATCGGCGAACGACCCAAACTCACCCGAGGACTTCTCATACTACAGTGAGTTCACCGTTGTCTTATCGCAAATAATATCCAGACTGCTCATCTCGATACGCAAGCCAAACCGCTCTATCATGTATCTAGATCGGGATCCGGCATGGCCAAACGCTCTCCCCATTCCTGAAGGAATCAAAGTAGTTCGAGGATCTGCGCTAGAATGTTTGTTACGCTGTCCAGGCCTAAATTTACCCCAGCCGCAGCCGCATGGCAATTACGATGAAAACGAGCCGGCTTTCGATGCTGATGTCAACCGTGACGACTTCGCTCCTGTGATGAACAATACCACTAGTCACACCTACACTGTGGATGACATTCCAGCGGTGATCCGGCCAACATGGACAAAAAAGCCTAATGACGTCTTGAAACCATGGATGTGGCAGATACTTCAAAATCATCTTGTGTGGTCCACGGAGCAGAAGTTGTCCCCATTGAACCTAGTGGACGAAACACACTGTCTATGGCACTTGACACAAATATTGGGGCCGATGTTGAATGGCATCAGGATACGTGCACGCGAATTGAACCGGGACGTGACAGTTCTGCATTATAACACTGGACGGACGGCGAAGGTGGTCGGACAATTTTTGCCGGACATCGCGATCGTTCACCATCTGGATTCAGAAAATCGTGCCCCCGGAGATATAAAGCGTGGAGAAAAGTTTCGAAGTTCTTGGTGCCGCATCGAAGATCCACCGGAGAATGCAAAAGCCAGCAGACAACGACGTGAATTCAGAAGAGTTATAGCGCAAATTCATTTCTACATGTTCCAGCACGAAGCTAGATTCGGCTTCATCCTAACTGATGTAGAACTAGTCATAATTCATCGCACAAGAGCTTTCTTACTCCCAAACGCCCAATTTGACAAAAGCGACGGTGCTTTAGAGATTTCCCCCCCAATCCCCCTGGATCCGTGGACGGGGAATATCCCGCAATCCATTGTACAAACCAAGACATGGACGGTGCCTTTAGCATTATTTTGGCTGATGATGATGACAAGCAGACCCGGATGGTCCTTGACTCATCATGATCCGCCTGGAGGGCCTGACGCCCCCGGAGGACCCAATGCCCCCGGAGGACCCAATGCCCCAGAAGGACCCAATGCCCCAGGAGGACCCCAATGCCCCAGGNNGGACCCAATGCCCCAGGAGGACCCAANGCCCCAGGAGGACCCAACGAGCCGCGAGGCCCCAACGAGCCGCCCCGGCGAAGGCCCAATGCATCTGGAGGAAGATCAAATGCGGGAGGCAACTCAGGGGAAGCTAGGGCTGCCCAGCGGGCTCAAGACGGAGATAGCCTGCCTGACCAAGAGGGGTCTGAGATAGCTGAGCCACGTTATATGACGCGCGCTCGGCGTGGCAAGGGGGCACAGTGATCCATATTAGTTGATTTATATAATTGGAACCAGAAAGACTTAGAGATATGTACATACGGCGCATCGGTGATTGAGTGGATGAATTTACACCGTTTTATCGTATCGGCCATGTCAGGTTCGGAGGAACCTGCAGTCCATTCATCCTCTATGAAGACAGGAAAACTTGATAGTAGAGTATTTGGTTGAGACGATTGAATGATTTGAGAGAGCTGATAGCGATAGGCCTCGATTCCTACGCCATTGTGAACGAGATGACACGGTCACCAGTCTATGATTTTGTACCTCAGGATCATCTGTCTGACATGGAAGGCGGCGGGCCGGAATGCGGTGGCCAGCTATCGAAGGACCGTGACAGCCCCGTGTTTCGGCCTTCCCACCTTTACCTTCGACAACCAGGATGCAGCGCTGCTATGTCCATATCAGCACCTTTTCGGAGGCTCTACATAGCCAGCCCGTGTAGCACGAAAGGCAACAAGCGCGAGGAGGATTTCATCAATGCCTCCCCATGCCCGGTCTCCACGGACCCCTTGACGACGTAAAGGTCATAGCACAGACATGCTTCTATGTTGCGACTGATGCAGTTTCGAGTAGGGTATGCGCGATCGCGATGTCGGGTTGGAAAGGCGGATGCTCGGCGACCTCAGCGTGCGCGTTCATCCTGGGGGAGGAAGCTAAAGAGGCGTACCAACGCTGGACCGATTTTCTAAGCTATTCCGACGTCAAACCGTGGTTGACCCTGCTGGATATCTGTGCAGACCGGGAATCGTCTAGCAGCATATCAGCATGGATAATCCGCTGAGCTCAAGGAACTTCCCTTCAATTCACTTATTTAACGGCGCGTGCAACCGATCCATCTCGTCTGGGGAGGAGCATGTTAATGCAGTATCACCCTGCTCCCAGCTCTTCCTTTGGTTGATCCAATGCCACGATAGCTGCCGTTGGCTTCTACGCAGTCCAGCTCGCGAAGCTCACCGGCAGGAGGGTCATCAGCACTGCTTCGCCATGCAACCACAAGCTCGTCAAGTCGGTGGACGCGGACGCGGCCATTGAACACCGTGGACCGGACGTCGTCGAGCAGATCATTGCCGGCCAAGGGGGGCCGGTTAGGTGCTGGACATGGCCTTTCAGGATGGGAGCTATCGATTGGCGAGCAAGGCGCTGCGGGAGAATGAGGCGAGGAGGGTGGAGTTTAAGCTTCCCCTGCTTGACACGGGATCAGATGGTCGAGTATCGGTTGATCATACCGGTCTCGATGCTGGACAAGGAAGTCAGTTATGCGACCACGTACTTCCCTGTAAGTCGCACGTTACCGTGGGATTGACCGTTTGGCAGCATAACGATGCCGACGCGCGGTTCGGCCTGCACTTCAGCAAGCGCGTCGAGGAATGGCTGCTGGATGGCCGGCTAAGGGCCATACCGCCTACCGTATTGCCAGGCGGGCTGAACGGCGTTCAAGTTAGGTTGGATTACATGAAGGCCGGAAAGGTCAGTGTCCCGGATCGAACCACCTCATGCAGCAACGGCTTATGTTGTGGCGAAGGTTTCGGGTATGTTACTTGTGTACAGAATCGCTGAAACAGCGTAAATCATGGGCGGATATGAGTAAGATATCTGGAGTGCCCTGTCACCGCATGATGAAATAAAGTTGAGCAATGGAAGCCTCGGAGTGAACTTGCGGATGCAACGATCCAGCCTGATATTTTGAACACAGGCCCTGCACACGCAAACTGCGAGGCCCTGAGTACCAGATCGTAAGTGCGCAGATGTGAACAAAGATGAAGGCGCTCACCCGAGATCGCTCCATACTCAATACCCGCTCTCAGACGCTTTGTATTGAGAATCACCGACGTTACATAGCCGCGTCTCTGCGAAGATACTATCAGCATGTATGCGCCGAGGACTGCGAGGGCTTTAGACTTCGAAAATCAACGAAAGCATAGAAGTCGATTCATCAAGTAAAAACTTGTATATTGTGCATGTAATCCTATAATACTCCCTGTAAAGATCTGGGTTGTGATTGAGGACATTGAACGGTTTATAAGACAAGAGCAGGGCGACTCGGAA
>SFCI01000904.1:0-13590 GCA_004681135.1 Hericium alpestre | reverse complement strand
GGAAGGGGCGGCGGTGGCGCGGCGGCGCTCCGCCGCGGTTTGAAGATGAGCACGAGGATAAGGCCGACGATGATCAGCAGGAGCAAGAAGATGCACTTCCGCCGCCCCGTGTTCTTCTGGTATCTGCAATCGCAATCAGCGTGGCGCCGACGGACGTCAGGAGGGGGGTGACGCACCGGGTGGCGGTGTCCAGCTCTTTGACGGCCTCGCCGATCTGGACGGCGGTCTGCTCGATGTTGTACTCGACGCTGTCGAGGAGCGTGCCTTGATCGATGACGAGCGCGGACAGGTCCTTGAAGAGCTCGGCGAGGGTGCCGATCGACTTGGCAATCTCGGTCAGCTCGCGGTCGCGCGAGCGGAGGTCGGGCTCGATCTCGAGCAGCTCCTGGGCGGTAAGCTGGCTTCTCGACTGCGGGCGGAGCATGAGCGCGTGCGGGCAAATGATGCGGGTCGACTTACTGCCGCCTCCACATCCTCGTCGACGGCGGAAAGGCCCTCGGAGCCCTTGAGCGAGGTGACGCCCGAGGCAACCAGGAGGTCCTGGTTCTTTATCGCATGACCTTGGAGTTCTGCACACGGGAACGCGCTGGCGTCAGTGGCGGGCGCACGTGGGGGTGCGAAGTACACGTACTCTCCATGTACACGCGTTGCTTTTTCCGAAACGTCGCACTGAGGTCCTGCACCTTGGCGGCGAGGCCGCGCTGCACATTCTTCGCAGCCAGCGCATAATTGTGTGTACGATCAGAGCTGGACGGGGGGAAGGCGTGCGGCTGCTCCGCTGCGGCGCCGACGCGCTGGATCAGGGCCTGGCACTGGCGGAAATCCTGAAGCGCACCCGACAACGTTAANGATGAGGGCGGTGCAAGGGTCAGATGCGCACCTTGGTGATGTCGGTCGTCGCGGCTTCAATCTCGCGCTCCTCATGTGTTCGGTCCGCAAAGCCGGGAAGGACGTGTTTTGCATGGAGTTTATCCAAGGCAGCAACTGGTGGGAAGAACAAGGGAAAGTTTCAGCCAAGAAGCTGGCACCGCGATCAACTGATGCATGGAAGGCGAGGACGGGAGAGCACGCACTCTTCGTCTGTGCGCCGGCGAGGATGTCTTCGACCTGCTCGGATAGGTCTACCCTGTAGCCAATTCAGCACGTCGGAGATGAGGGTGCAATGTGACGACGGACCATTTGGGTGGCAGCTCTACGTCGAGCGAGATGTGGGGGCCGGCGTCGGCGCTGATGAGGCCTTCGTGCTCGTCATCGGGATTGAACGAGTCCTCATACTGCCTCGCGCGGCCGAAGCGGGATGTACGCGCACTTGAGTCACGGTAGGAACGAAAGAGGAGGGTGCGGGAGCGTGTGGTAGGTGCGGTAGACGAGGAAGCCTGTGGCGAGGACATCGCGGTCGCTGTTGGCGACGGCGAGGACGGACGCGTGTGACGTCGGGCAACGGGCGTTGTTTGGCCCGTGTTTGGCTGATGGAATTGGGCTCCGCGGCGCGGGCCGAAGTGCCGAAGGGCTTACACCGCCGAATCATCTCCGGCTCGCAGCGTTTGTTCTCCACAAAATAGCTTGTCTCGTTGCCGCCTGGCGTTGTCTCGCCGCCGTCGTGTCTTGGTGAAGTTGTTTCGAATAGGCGTGCAAGCCGGCGGGAGATTCGTGGAGGCGGACAAGCTCCGCAGCTGAGCCGCCGAACCCCCTGTGACCGCCGTGTCGTGGCCCTATCGTTGCTTTCATCACCCTACTATACATCCATCTCGACAACGTTCTGCTGTGTTATCAATCTCCCATCCGATTGTTCCTTGTCTCCAGATCCGGTGACGAGGCCGCTGCCCTCCGTCTCTTCTTCATCACCCGATTCTCGTCGTATGCTACAGCCTTATAATCCACCTGTCTACTATCACCCGGATATCAAATCCGTCTTTGTTCTGTCATCTGCTTGAGCCACACACAACCCTTTGTCTGCGACGCGCCCCCCGGTCCTACTATAAAGCGGATCGTGTTCCGCCTCCTCTTCCAATCCCCTATCCAACCTTTGACTCGCTACCCTTCTCATAGTGAGCCCGATTTGCCCTCCATCACTCAGGAACACTCCTAAAGTCTATTTGCCACCAGACACATCGCACCCGAACACCTCCATTTCTAACATGTGCCAGCTTGAGACGTAGGCGTCCCCTCGCCTTTCGTTCCGCTCCCTCTGACCTTTGACCTATAGCGAAGGCACCAAGTACGGCTGCGGGGTACGTCCTTCCGCATTGCGGTCTTGTGCATCACTGACGTCACCCACCATTCCAGCACTACGTTGTTGTAAGTTTCGTTCCTCTCCATCAAAATGCAAACTGTCCCTGTCAAGACAGACGCTCACCACAATGCCCATCACAGACCCGGAAGCTCCGGAAGATTGACTGCGGCAATCGTTATTGCTTCTACTCCGTCAAGCATCCCGAGCACTGTCCCCAATGTCACTGTGACAAGGTACGCCCTCCCTCGTCTTTTCTCATCTCCAGACAGTGCTCACACGACCTGCAGTTCCTCGGCCCAGACAAGTCCGAGTGCGTAACAGCCTCCACGCCCGACTACTGCAACGAGTGCCACTACTGGTATCGCGGCCCCGGCCGGCGCTAGCGCACGCCCCTGCCTGCCTCCCTTTCACACTCCCCGTTCCGACCATCCGAGCGGTGTATCCATCTCAACCGCCCTTACACCCTGTACTCCTATCCGGCCGCTCTGCCCCCTGCTCTGCTCGCATCGTCTCGCTGTCCCTGCACGCCACATCACCACATACCACCGCCCCCCACATATAGCTATGCCCTCCGTCTGCGCTATCCCATATCAGTCTAATACGTATTGGATGAGTTACTTTAGATCAGAGTTTATTGGCGCTGCGGTGAGACTGGCGTCGCGCGGGCCGCTTGCTTCATTGTGATTGTTCGCGTACCCATATTATTGTATACGTAGTTGCATACGTGCTCCGGCAATGCTTTGATCGTTGCCAACGGGATTGGAGACCGCGCAAGTAATCGATGGAAATTTGCTTGACTGGTGAGTGGTTCCGTGGCGGAACACGGCGTCGGCGTCGTTCCCGCGCGGGATATGTATACTGTACGTATTGGACGGAGAACCGCTCAGTTCTTCCGAAATGACGGATGTCCGCCTGGGCAGTGATTTGAATGACTTTTGGACGGCACGGCACTTCACGCCCCACCACTCCACAGCTACTGTACTAGCCAGGCGGAGATAGTGTAGGCACGGCCAGTGCATCCCGACACAAAATAAATTGAAGCAAAAAGAGAAGATCGTGCAGGATGATTAGAGAAGGATACCCTATTCTTATGCCTGCGATTAAACAAGATATTAAATGTCCAAATATGTACCTCCAGTCGTCGAACATCCTCGAAAACGGTTGCCGTCCATATTTGTTATCTCCAGCCAACGCTGTTGCAAGGCAACAATCTGCGATCGAATTGAGTTGGGGAGTTCTCTGACCGGATGAATGAGATGTCGAATGAGTGGGGCGTGCGCATAGAGTTAACGTTGGAGATCATCAAATAGGCCGCATTGGACTGACTGGCTGCCCGGTGCTGTGGAGACCATAGAATTGAGGGCTCGGCAGCCGCCTCCATGTCGACGTTGTTGAGGCCTGAGATCGGAAATCGACAGACTACAATATCAACTATAACTGAACCGCACGGATGTGCTGTGTCCGCGAGTGAGGGAGCGCAAGGCTCAGCGCTCAGCGCTCAGCTTCGAATTCTGCAGGAACGAGCCATCCGGGACCCGGGAGTGGACATTCCCGACTGAATCGCTCGGATGAGCGCATACATCCTAAGTACTTGCCCACAGGTGCCCACGCACGCCTGCAAAGTCATCGACGCTATCTGAGTCAAGCAGGCTGACTCGGGACACTCGAGTGCGTCGGGGCCACAGCTGAGCTTTTCTTGGACCACGGGCATGGCCAAAAGCGAAGCACCCTAGTGCCCTGCCGCAAACGAGGGTTCATGCACACGCGGCATGCCTCGCTTTCCTTCCTATAATTGAGCGTGGTCTATATGAACCAATTCTCGATCGTGAAAGAAAGAATCAATGCCTTGATCAGGTGGGGAACCCTTGTCCTGTGGCCCAGGCGAGGCTTAATAGGGAACGCCCGGTGTCTGTCTGTCTGGCCTAAATCAGAGACCGACCGTAAAGCTTGAAGTTGAGGCATCAGTGGCACGCCGCAAACGGACGTCCACTTCCAATTTTAACTTGCTTTACTTCTATGATATGCATGCACCACCGCACCGTAGCGTACATCAGCCCCGCTATGCGTTGCCGTGAAAATTTCGAGTATGAGGAACGACCAATGCCTCGCCTACTGCTGCCCCTCCGGTTTCAGCGAGCTGCGCCCCGCGCGCAGAATCTCGTCCGTCGAGAGCAGGTTGACAGCGATGACAGATCTGCAGCGCCAGCACAGTCAGCACGCGGAAATGAAAACACGCGCACGCGCGGGAACGCGGGAAGATGGGAAAGGACGCGGCACGTACGCGGAGTGCAGCATCTGGCGCTTCACGCGGTAGTTGTCCCAGATGCCCTGGACCGTCGGATCGAACGGCTCGCCCGTCTCCAGATCGATGCCCACCGTGTTTCCCGCCGCCTGCTCGTCCTACGTCACGGATCAGATAAACGTCAGCGCGGGCACAGACATGCGGAACATGGAACGCACCTGGAGCGCGACGACGACGCCCTCGGCGCATCGTTGAGGTTTGGGCGAGAGGCAGATCCCAGTGGTGGGGAAATGCGGCGAACGCAGGTCGCCCGGAAGCAATGACAGTGGCGAGGCTGCGGATCCCAAAAGTGAGTCTCTCCTGCGCTGAAAATACGTCAAATAATTACCTTGTTGTCAGCGCAGCAGTTCGAATAACGAAACATCAACGCGAATTGGACAGAAAGTGGACGAGACGCCTCGGAGACGACAGCGCGAAGCGTGCAAGAAGGCTGCTGGAAAGGCGAAAGGTGAGCAATGTTGCGTTCGAGAACGGAGGCGAGACTCACCGACCCTATCCAGTTCGAAGGCAGGGATCGTATGCACCACCACCGCCCGTCACGATGCCCGCGCGGCAACACTCGCGTGGGAGGCAATCGCGCGTGCACGCACCGGGTTGAAGCGGGAACAGGAGTAGAGCTATGGCCGTGGACACAACAAGGCGGGGGCTGAGTGCCAGCGCGGACTCCAACGCGGCGCGCAGACTGGGCTCCGCCCAGCAGCGCGCAGCTATCGTCAATGCCAATTAGGCCCCGATCACGAAGGTCTTATCCTAGTGACGCGGTCGCCGCTCGGCGCGGGCCACTGGATCCTGGATTTCCGACGACAAAAAGTGACTTTCCTGCGGGTACAGGTGAGTGCCGACAGACCTCGGCTAGTTGCAAAGGAAAATGACTTACCAGAGCATAGAAACCGCATCGAGCACTCCCAGAACACGCATCGCGTTCTCGCGCGCATGCTGGGCTCCGCCCAGCAGCGCGCAGGCGTCGTCAACGCCAACTAGGCCCCGAACACGAAGATCTTATCCTAGTGACGCGGTCGCCGCTCGGCGCGGGCCACTGGAATCCTGGAATTTGGGCGACGAAAACCGGGTTTCCTGCAAGCACAGGTCAGTGCCGATAAATCTCGGCTATTTGCAAAGGAAACCGGCTTACCAGCACGTAGAAACTGCATTCCTCAGTCGCACACATGAAGCGCGACGCAGCATGCAGACGCTGTCAGCGCCAGCGTGGCCCTGACCACGAAGGTCTTAACCTAGAGACGTGCTCGCTGCTCGGCGCGGGCCCCGGAACCCTGGGATTTGGGCGATGAAGACTGGGCTTTCTGCAAGCACAGGTGAGTCCCGAATCTCGATTAATTACAGTGCAGATTGACTTACGCGCAGAGCCCAAGATCTCGCGCTGTGTCCTCTACGAAGGCGTCCGGCGGGCTGCGCCCGCCTCCCGACGAGACCATCGAGGCGACGCTCAATTCGATGGCCTAGTCCTATACACACGCTCGCTGCTCGCCATGGGGCATTGAATCCTGGAACAAAGTGGCCAAAACCGACCTTGAAGGGCCTCGTGAGTTCCAACCTCGCTCGGCTATTTTTACATCAAAATACTTACGAGGAGGCATGCAGGATCGCTCAGAACGGCCGATGCACTCGAAAAGGAATCCAGCAGGCCATTGGGCTGCGCCCGACACCCCCGCGTGAATGCAGCATCGACAGACCGTCGATAGGGACCACGAAGACTTGTTCTATGGTCGCCGACGCTGCTTGCCGCGAGGCCTCTGACCTATAATCTCGACGCGCAAAAGGCCAGTTCTGGGTACATTCAGATAAGACTCAATTGGCTTTGGTTAATGAGGCAGACTGACCAATGCTCACGAACATGCAGCTCGCCTGGGCTTCACCCAGAGCTCGCAAGAGCGTCGTCGACGTCGACGGAAACCCGTTGATGTCGGCTCCGAAAGTTTATCTTTCAGCGTGCATTGGCGCTCGCCGCGCGGGCCTGGAACCCAGAATTTTGAAGCAAAAAGACCTATGTTATGGACACTTTGGGTGAGTCTCAAATTGTACGGCTAACGAGCACGACGCGCTGACCTTCTGAAGGAGAACGACGATGCTGCTCAGCCTGGGCAGCATCCAGCGCTCGCGTGTGTGCCGTCAACGTCAACGGAAGCCCGTCAACTTCGACTTCGAAGGCTTCTCCCTTCAGCGCGGGTTACAGTTCACCGCGGGGCCTGGATGTTGAGAAATCGGGCCACAAAGACCTTCGCTTCAGAAATCCAGGTGAGTGCTCGTGCAGCCTCGATAAATTACAGGATTACTCACCAATCAAAAGTGCGAGTGCGTGTCGATAACCCCCGTCGACCAGCGATCATCGCTGCGTACGCACGATCCCGCCGCCTGACCGCTGCTCCGTACCGATGCAATATGCACCGACGACGCCGGCAACTGCGAGCATGGGCAGTGAGGCAGAACTGAACAACGAAAGCCTACGATTTGCATCGGTGAGTACATGTTCGGATCCAGGGGATAGCACGTACCCCAAGGCATTCAGGTGCGACAACGTGTGAAAGCGCGATGCATGCAAGACACGCGGATAGCGGCGCCGTCGTCAGCGCGTCGAATTCACAGCTGCTGCTGCAACAGGGTCGTCAAACTTGACGATGACGCCCTCAGCGTGAGGCGTCATTCGCTGTTCTCTTGCGACAAGCCTTGAGATTGAGCAACCGCAGTCAATATCTCATACTGGAGAATCAGAAGCTACGAAACCCCATGGGACATGGCAGAGCGCAAATGCGACGCCACGGAGGGCATCGCTGACGACGACGCAGGGAGAGAGAATTTTCGAGGTAAGGACGGGGGTGAAAATGGGCAAGCGGAAGAGCGAAAGTGAGTCCGGACCAGCGCCCTTATACCGTACGCGCGGAGGAACACCTGTTCCTCCGCGCTCAATGCCGAGGTTTCATCTTACGGTAAGTCCCTTTTCGAATGGTTACGTTTGTGCGTTTCCAGGCCTCGGACCTCCGATCAGATCCCCGTCTTTCTTGGGAATGTGATCTCTACCACGAGATGCAAAATAGTGAGATCGCTTGTACATTTTCTGTTACTTCTGTATGTAGAGTCTTGAACCACCCTTGTATTGTTTTTGTAGTGTAGACTGCACTATTGACAACATGCTTAATCAAGTTATTTCTTTCTTTTGAGAATGGGCAGGATTTCGCTCAACGCTCGGAAGTCGCATGCAGTGCGGACAAGTTTGTGAACTTACCGAACGAAACAATAAGTGCAGACTGTCAACTTTCTGCCGACAGTCTATTCCGTTTTCTGTTACAAAAATACTTGGACAGCTAGGACTAAACTGTCTCGAACAATAGGTATCGGAGTGGATAACTGTCAAGGTGCATTAAAGCTGTTGTGAGAAAGGAGAGATGATGCTTCTGCCGCACTGCGCAATCCATGTCTCCTCGATATAATTCCCTCCCCTCAGCACGGTTGCTTATTACCACTGGTTGAGATACTGTATGTCAGTAATTTTGCTTTTAGAGACGGTGGGCTGCCATTGCACGAGTGCATTCAAATCTGTCTCGTACCGAATAGAAGCCAAGCATCCCTTCAATTGACTCTACGCCGTCGGTGTTTTCCCTGCCGGGCAGACGATGGATAAGAATTCTAATTTTATTGACTATATTTTGACATTGACTTGAGCTATCTACGACACAGGAAATATGTTTTCGTGCTGGTTCTCCTATGCAGCAGACAAGGATGGAAGTTAGCCAGTCCTAGGCATCCGGCCATGGTGCTTGCAGCCCTGTTCTTCCGAAACCTGTCCTCAACCGACGGAAATAAGTCCGGCGATTGCTTCGAAGTGTCAGACAGCCGAGTAACATCATCCGCTGTCAGCAAGTCGGCACAATTTTAGCCTGCTGTCATGTAACATTTCTTGGCACACTCAATGATCCCAAATTTCGGAAGATTCCATGATATCCACACCTGTCAGACTCTCCGAAGAATAGTACATCCATTCCAATCATTTTCAAATAAGCCTTAAAGACTTTTGAATTGTGTTTCAATCCAACAGACAATGCATGCAGTGCACAGCTGGATGGCAACAGGGGTGATAATTAGCCCAGCCTTTTACTCATGGTAGGCAGGGAGCCATAAGATTCTATTTACAAGCACGGCAAGATGGGAAAGTGGATTGCACGGTAATAGTGACGTGGTCATGAAACATGCCAGATTGCAACCGGAAATGTGTAAATGGATCAGCAGGCTTGTCCCGTAGGTGGTGATCCAAGCGGGCATCGCACGCACCCTGCCTCCGTGATTTCGCAGGCAGCCAGGGCATCTTACGTTCCCTCCACCTCCGATCTCCGCCCAGAGCTCTTTGTACCATCGGAAGATGCGGTCCACACGTACCGAGGGTACCTATGCCGAGAGATTCTCGGAGCCTTTCAAACCCGGCACCATCCTTAAGTATTGACGGCCTTTTGCCCACCGCCCGCATGATGCCCCCCTCACCTTCTGCCTCCCACTTCCAAATTGCCCATTGCAACTAGCTGCTGCGAGCTGCATGTTTGTGAGCATTGGTCAGTCTTGATGTAAAAATAGCCGAGCGAGGTTGGAACTCACCAGGCCCTTCAAGGTCATTTTTCATCACTTTGTTCCAGGATTCAATGCCCCATGGCGAGCGGCAGGTGTGTATATAGGACTAGGCTGTCAAATTGAGTGTCGTGTCGATGCTCTCAATGCTCTCATCGGGAGGCGGGTGCAGCCCGCCGGATGCCTTTGTAGAGGCCACAGCGCGAGATCTTGGGCTCTGTGCGTAAGTCAATCTGCACTGTAATTAATCGAGATTCGGGACTCACCTGTGCTTGCAGAAAGCCCAGTCTTCGTCGCCCAAATCCCAGGGTTCCGGGGCCCGCGCCGAGCAGCGAGCACGTCTCTAGGTTAAGACCTTCGTGGTCAGGGCCACGCTGGCGCTGACAGCGTCTGCACGCTGCGTCGTGCTTCATGTGTGCGACTGAGGAATGCAGTTTCTACGTGTTGGTAAGCCGGTTTCCTTTGCAAATAGCTGAGATTTATCAGCACTCACCTGTGCCTGCAGGAATCCCGGTTTTCGTCGCCCAAATTCCAGGATTCCAGTGGCCCGCGCCGAGCGGCGACCGCATCACTAGGATAAGATCTTCGTGGTCTGGGCCTAATTGACATCGACGATGCTTGCGCGCTGCTGGGCGGAGCCCAGCATGCGTGCGAGAACGCGGTGCGTGTTCTGGGAGTGAGAGATGCAGTTTCTATGTGCTGGTAAGTCATCTTCCCTTACGATTAGCTGAGGTCTATCGGCGCTCACCTGTATCCGCAGGAAATTCACATTTGTCGGCGGAAATCCAGGATCCAGTGGCCCGGGCCGGGCGGCGACCGTGTCACTAGGATAAGACCTTCGTGGTCGGGGCCTAATTGGTGTCGACGACACCTGCGCGCTGCTGGGCCGGACCCCAGCCTGCGCGCCGTGTTGCAGTCCGCGCTGCCACTCAGCCCCGCCTTACTTGGAGTCCCACGCACGCACATACAGCAGCATAGGATAGTCACCATTGAAGTGTCATTGTTAGCTCGGCATGACAAGTTGTCAGTTTGCGAGAATTAGTTCTGTGTCGTAGGGAGCGGTGGATGTGATCGCGTGAGTCATTCACAGTGCAATTACCTGAATCAAACTGTTACTCACCGGCTTTTTTGAAGTCCCTATTTTACCGCTGTCTTTCCAGGTTCTAGAGCCCCAAAGCGAGCAGTCAGCTCTCAGTCTTCGGAGCCGGCATCAACAGGATTGACGTCGCGTGGGCAGGTGCTCCTGGCCTCTGGTCCGAGCTTCCGGTTCTAGCGGGACATGGTCAGGCATAATGTGGCGACGCTAGCAGTCATCTTGCAACGGCGATAAGCTCAATGGGGCTGGGGGCGCGTTGGCGATTGCTGCTGCTTGGTAAGTGTTTTTCGTGCTTCGTTTTCTCGCTCGTTTTCTTGCTGAAAGGCTCCTGCTTGATGCTGCACGGTGAAGGGGTTAGACGCGAAACCCGCACGCAGTGAGACTGTGCTGGGCGCAGCCCGGTGCACGCATTGCTTATTGGTATGTGAACACGTCGCACAGTCCTGCGCCGACCTGCTGACTTCTGCGAAACACGCGTCTTGAGCCCTCCGCGGTGCGAATCCCGGGGGCTGCGGTCATCACAGCACACCGCCTCGGATCACGCGATAAGCATCCTCACGGCAACTCGACAACGAGCAGACAGGTGATGGCGTGGACAGCGAACTAGGCAGTGAAATGGAGAGGCGGAGAGATCTTTATGCATATGTGATATATTGTAGTTCTAGATAAAACAAGACAGCGGCGGGGGGGGGGAGAGTGGGGCGGCATGGGTGCGTGGATCGCATTGGAGGCGACACGGTCTTGTCCACAAGTACGGGGCGGCTGCGACGTGCGCGATGCGACGACAGCAGAGGGGGCGGGAGGTCTTGCCCAGCGGGGATGGCCTTGTAGCTGAAGCACAGCAGTTGATGCACGAGCAAGAGCTGGATTCCCAAGCGCGGCTCGCGCAGCTCATGCGAAAGCGGAGTCTGGCCGGAGAGCTCGGCCCTCCGCCATCCACGCGTGGTATGGCGATCGTAGCGAGGTGTCGCGCAGTCCAATCAGTGCAATGAGCTCCCTGCAGCATGGCTTCGGATTAAGCTGGACTGTATGAGCATCATGACGGGCGGAGCGCGCTTCCATGGGTCGCTGATGATCCTGGTACGCGGCTGTCGATCGTGGCCTTGCATGCTGTAGAAGAGAGTTCAGCGGCACATGAATGCCGCTGATGGGACGCGGCTGCATTGTAGTGGGATCGGCTCGCGTTCGAGCTGAGCTGGACGACATGACAAGGGAGGACGCGTGCTTCGCAGGGGATCGCGGAGTCCTACAATTTGTTGGGATCGGCGCACGGCGGGACTGTCGGGCGTATCGTGGGGTGGCTGTCCGGCCGGTCTATGTCCGATGATAGATGCTGCGCGAAGCCGTGCGCCGTCGGGCAGGCACCGTTGACTTGAGCGGGACCATCGGCGCATCGCCGATCGTAGCCGTGATTGGTATTCTGACCGACATCGAGCGCCGTCACGGGGGATGCGCATCGATATGGCTCGGATGCATGTTGGGGGCTGGCGATTTGGAGGGCGCTGATACTCCACGCAGCGCCGCACTGGGGCATGCTTCCACGCGCTCCTGATGACCCTGGTACACGGCAGTTGATCACGCCCATGCGAGCGCTATAACTATAAAACTGGCGCGTGAACGCCGCCGATGACGCGCTGCAGTGGGACCGGGCTCAAGGTCAATCTGGGCTGGATTTTCTCTGTCGGCGGGAGGCCGATTTCAGGCTGCGCTGACGAGTCGATATCCGCCATTTGCGCTTCGTCGTTGGTATCGGCACCCGGCGACTGTCAGGCGCGTCGTAAAGCGTCGTAAGGCGGCCGTCTGGGCGACGTCCAATGATGGATGTCGCACGTTGTAGTCCGAGATCCTGCGCGGCAACACAGCGCTGCTGGTGTAGCAGCTTGTGCCAGCGCTTGCTCGAGCGGGTCCATCGGCGGGTCATGGAATGCGCGAAAGGAGCCAGCGGTGATTCCGAGCAGGCTGGATGGCACGGGATGCACGTCCGTGTTTTCCGGGCAGATCGTGGCCGAGCGGCAGGTCAGCGAGGTCCTCGGGCTGCATATAAGATCTCGTTTAGTTCGAAGCATCGAAGTGTTGGCCAAGAAGCTGTACCTGCTATGGTTGCTGTCGCGCCGTACAGGATGTGCTTCAGCTCCGGGGCCGGCGATTTGGAGGGCGCCAATACTCCACGCAGCGCTGCGCAGAGAGCAGCGCCCGGTGCGCTTAGTCTCTGCGAGCCGGAGAACGTGTCGCTCAGCGAGTCCCGCGAGGCCAAAACGGCTGTATCGCGAAGTGAAGGTGGGGCGATGGGTGCAAGTGAGTTCGAGAGAGCGTGCCCCCGAAAGGTGTGTTGCGCCTCAACTACCCAGAATCAGTCGAGTCCACCTGCTCTGAATCGCGTACGTTCGCCGTTGGACTCTACGACTTGGACGGTGGGGATGCGCATCTGGCATCTCGATGTGCGTTGGGCGCGCCCGATGCACCTCGTTCGGGCGCTGTGTCCATCGCATCGCATCGCCGAAACAGATAGCGAATCACGTCAGGCGTACAGCGTCGTGGACATAGGCCCGCGTCGATGTGTGGTGAGCGCCCGAGGGCAAAGAACGAATGCGGGGCGAGTGCGACGGCGAACAGGTCGAATTCAAGTCGAAGTCACCGACACGGTGAGAAACGCGTCAAGTCGTCAAGTTGACGCGCGGCGACTTGGTTCGTCTGTTGCGTCAAGTCCCTGTAAAGCCTGCATTCAGATTGGAGACTTGACTTTACGCTTTCCGGTACAGGTGTCCATCAACCAGCAAGACGAAATTTGCGCAAACAACACGATCAGAAAACGAATTATATTATTATGACTATTGTACAAGAACTCGAAGACATGGTAAATATCTTCTACAAGGCTGATTCTACGATCGGCGTGAGGCCGAGAGCGTGTCCTAGACGGTCGCGCGGTCTTACCGAGACCATAGAAGGTTTGTGCTTCGTCCTCATGCTCGTCGTGTTGCTGACGAGTACTTGTTTGATGCAGACAGGCGGTATCATGCGCGAAATCGTCGCGCACGCGTTGCTTGTCGCGTCTCAGCCCGTCGTACACTGCGGAAAGGCGCGCGGCACGGTGTGCGTCTGGGCGCTGCAGTCATCGAACACGAAAGCTCAGAACGCGCGATAAACGCCAGGGCGGAAAATCGAGGGCCGGGGAGCAGCCGTCGGCGTGAATCACGGTGTCATCGACGTGCAACGTCTGGTGCGCGGTCGGCGCGGTGGCCAGACTTGGTATGGTTATCGTGACGGGCGGGGCGCGCTTCCATGCGTCCGCGATGCGCGGCCATGGTTCCCGCTCTCGCGTGAAAGAGGTCAGCGGCATGCAGAGTACGGACGTACTTGGTGGTGAGTCTGCTGCCGGCGCCGTGCTGAACG
>SFCI01000903.1:0-13608 GCA_004681135.1 Hericium alpestre | reverse complement strand
TGCTGGCAACGGTTTCCGTATGCCGGCGCTGGGCACGCTTCTGGCGCTCTTCCGAGGCCTGGCGGGCGATGGCGACGGGGGAGACATTGCGGGAGCGGCCGCGGGGGTAGAGGTTGATGTAGTACTTGGCGGCGGGAGTGTAGGTGTAGGTGGCGGTAGGATGATGGGCATGCTTGGTCGTGTGCGGGCGCACAGGCGCTAGTGTGGCGGCCGGGGGATGGGGATTAGAGGGCTGCTGGTGTCGGTCGCGTCGGGAGGTATGCGGATGATGAGATTGCGTAGCTAGCATGGCGGGAGAAGGACATGGGCCTGCGCTGTAGCTGGAAGTGGGTAAGAAGGGGGCCGGCGGGGAGCAGGGGAAGGAATTGCCTTTATGTGGTTGATGACGCGGGCGTGGGCCACCTCGAGGCTGGACTGATGGAGATTGTAGATGTGCCACTCGCCACTTTGTCCAGGGAAACAATGGGAGAGATAAGGACAGAGGACGCGGGTGTGGCTCTGGGGAGGGGGCGAAAGACGAACAAGACGGGGATGGGATTGTCATGTATTTGAGGACGGCTAAACTGCACAACGCTCGTCGGCAAATAGGGACCCACTGCTTCTGATCAACGCATGTTTGTGTCATCACAGCCCATTCTTCTCCTTCCGGTCCTCGTCTCCTGCCACGCCGCACACACAGACGCCCTAGTCCCCATCTGTCCGTCTCTGTTCCTGACCATCCACAACGCTTTACTCACCCTGGTCTCCGCGGACGTATCCATGCCATTCCCAACATCTCTCCCTCCATCCCCCATTAATGCACTATCCGTTCCCACCACCGAGCGCTGTGAGTGTCCTGTCATCTCGCTTGATGTCCTTCCCAGGTCTCGCTGCCGCTGTCGTCGAACCACATCGCCGTCACCTATCTTTGCTATCCTTCTCGCTTCCGGAACATGTCTGTCCATATACACACGCTCCGCTCCGAGTCTGCCGTCCGAATGCGCATCGACAGGCAGCGAAGACCACCTTCGGTTTCTATTCCTATGAGCCAGCGCACTGGCAACCCTAACTTACAGCCTCCGCAACGCATCGAATCCCCCGACATTACCTATCTGAAGCATCATGATGAGCCGGTTTATGCATGCGAATGGATCCATTCGAGGCGTGTATCCCCATCGCCCATCCATCTACCAGCGCTGCCCTTCGACTCAGGCTGAACACGACTCCATCATCGCATCGCGTTCAGGCCCATATCGTCCCATGGCAATTACCGTGCTGCATCTAGCCGTGCGTCCGCGTCTGCAGGACTTGTTGTTCCGGGCGTTATCTGCTCCTCGTTTCATCTGTCTGCGCTCCTTGATCCCGAACACGCCCATCTCATCGCACCTGCGTAAACAAGCCATATATGCCATATCTACCACTCACATTCCGTCGTCACACCTTCAGCTTACAAACTTTCTTAATAACGAGCTACAGTTGGTATCCTAGGCTGTGCAATTAATCTTAGAGGCACAACATTGGGATCGGGGCCAGTACCGACGCATGTGCAGTGGCGCTCCCTCCCTCCGGTGCCCTCCTTCCATCCCCAGCAAAGCGCAAGTAGCTCGCGCCAACATCGATGAGCGTGCGCTCTGCTTGGCCCTTACAGATGTTGGCAAAGCGCCACAGCCGCGTAGGAATCCGCACAAGCTGGAAAGTCCGCGCCCGCATTCGTCCTTGTACTTCTCCAGGCCGCTGTTCTTGACTCTGCAATAAAGGCACATCGGGAACGGGGCACGCATGTGCGCGGGCGATCCTACGTGCCGGCGAAGGACTTCTATCCCCAGCAAAGCGTAGATACCCCCCGCGCCTCCGCAGAACAGATATCGATGCCCGTGCGCTCGAACTTTGTCCCTAGGGTCAATTCCAGTCATCGAGTGCCATCACTAGCCGCGCAGGAATTCTAGCAACAGGACAGGGTGGCAAGTCAGCACCCGCCCTTGACTCGACACGACTCGTTCTCGATACGCGTCTAAAGCGCTGATATGCCGCAAGCAGATATCGCTGGTAACCAGTTATCAAAGCCGCCGTGGAATTCCAGGTCCTCGTACGCGTCTCTGCTTCAGCTTCTGCGCCACACACGCATGCGGACCGGAACATACGCTTCTCCACAATCGAGCATCTGCATTGATTGCGAAGGCGCCGCAGCCCTAGACCTCGAGGGGGCTTCGGGAGGCCTCGGTGCGTGGATCGTGGCTTCTCCTGCCTGTCATCCCGCTGCGGCGGTGTTCTTGGTGGTCGGTCCGAGAGAACGATGCTGCGACTTATCTCGTCGCTGTTGTTCTGAACATAGCGCGCATTGAGCTCGCCGTCTCGCAGCTCTTTGCTCTCGCGCTAACAGTGTCCTTCGTCGCAGCCTCCGCCGCAGATACTCATGTGCCCATGGCAGACCTAGAATGCATCATTGTCCTTCTTTTCTTCACGCAATGACATCACGGGCTCCTTGATCAACATGAGGCGTACTCATTCTCTGGATTATCGGGCAGCTGAGCCATTGCTTTGGGGGCCGTTGTACGCCTATGATCAGGTTACTCTGACCTCGCCGCGGTTCCTCACTCGCCGTCGCGCAGCTGTTCTCCATTGCATGACGCCCCTTTCAGCAGCTTTCACCTCATGACCCAAATGTCCATACCAATCAATTCTGTGACCTGGAAGTGCAGTTCTCAATCAGCACGCGGCGTACGACGTAGGCCATCGCCTACCTGAACCACCTGAACCACCTTCATCTCGGTACGTCTCCGCCGTACCACCCCGCATCACCCCCTAACCCGCCGTCAATCTCGCCCCGCCGATTCTGTGACGCAGAAGCCAGCGCAGATCCCACATCCCACACGCATCGCAAACAAGCCTGCGCTCGGTGTTATCACGCCCACGTTCCGCCCGCATGACCGGATGACGTCCTAGGCTTTCCACGCACCGTCGTCTGACGCGCACGGATATAATCGATGCGATCGCGCAAGGCACGCTTCATTTTGCATGGGCTCGCGCTGCAGATTCAGATGGGCGAGACGAGGACCCGTGCGCGTGATGTGTGTCAAGATACACGCGCCCGTTTGTGCATTTATCGATCTTGCGCAGCGGTTTTCACTCGCGGTTCTCGACGCAGCGTGTACATCAGACGACGATGTTGCTCTTCATCCAGATAAGCCTTCTCTCTTGTGGCACAAGACTTAGACACAACTGCCTCGAGGAGACCACCGAAGCACACGCGACGTCATGCGAAGGCCAGTAAATAGTGACGTCGCGCCCGCACTCGCGCTCGAGACGGGTCGTGTGCCCACCCACGACGCCGCGAATCAGATCCCGGGGCAGATTGCGCGGGCGATCGATGGTGCCGCGCCCGAAGCCGCCCTGCGCTCCCTCTTTTCTTTGACAGGTTCGCGGCCCCAGGCTCGAAATGCGCTTGTGTTCTCTCCGGACTCGCGTCCAGACCTCCACGCAGCGCTTAGATCGGCCTGATTCCTCCTTGTCAGGCCAAGGGAGCGTCGAGCTCCAATTGGGGTGCTTCGCGTGCGGACGCCCGGGTCACAAGTCGACCTGGGCCTGTATTCTGCGCGGGTGTGCTGGACGCGATCGAGCGCTGTCGTCGCGCGTTGTGCGGGGGATCGACGTCGGGGGTGTTCTCCTCCCTCCCATCCTGGCAAGCCGCGCACCTGCAAGCCGCTCGTTCTCCCGGCGGCGCTAGCATCGACGAAGACGAAGCGCGTCGGAGCCGCGTCTCGAGTCGGTGCGCTGGGCCGGCCTCGTGTCTGGTTACATATTGCTTGCCTGCTGCCAATGTTGGCCGTGCGCTTCGCGTCGCATTTCTCGAGTCATGATAGGCGAGTGGCAACCGCTTTGCTGCGTGCATCCTCAGCTGATTGGTCGATGCTACGTCCTGTCCGGAGCTTGGACGTGCAGCAGGTGCATCATTTATTCCCTGCATGTGTGCTGTGACGAGCATCATATTCACTCCTTATTTCTGGACTTACGAGCCATCGCACAGTTGATTTCCTATCCTGTCCGGTCATCCTCGGTCATCCCGGTGGACAAGATCGGTGATTCCGCAGCGTCAGCCTCATGTTTGCTTACTCTTCATTGCGACAGTCACAGAAACGTTGGCCGTGCGCTG
The DNA here is from genome assembly GCA_004681135.1 of Hericium alpestre. Classification (NCBI taxonomy): domain Eukaryota; kingdom Fungi; phylum Basidiomycota; class Agaricomycetes; order Russulales; family Hericiaceae; genus Hericium; species Hericium alpestre. The sequence continues at coordinate 9,479 of SFCI01000903.1, read as the reverse complement.
GCGCATTTCTCAAGTCATGCAGGACATGTTGGCGATTGATCTGCTGCGACTGTGCTAGTGCTGACTGGCGGCCGGAGTTCAAGCGTGGATCTGTGTCGCGGACGATGAGATGAACTTCGCGTTCACAACGTTACCTCCGAATCCATGGCCATTGGCTAGGTGTGTCGCCTCCATACATACTGATCGATTACCATACATGTCGCGCCCGTCGTATCGCCGGAAGATGAGATGAGCAGAATTTCCGCAAGAATCCTTATTTCCGGACGCATGTTCAAGTCACCCCTGCACACGCGTACGTAGGCTTATGCCGAGCGCCGCATTGGAGGATCTCCCTACCATTAATGAAGGTCATCATCGGAGGCTACAGTCACCAATGGCATGTACACCTTATGCACGATTTCCCTTCCTGCGTCCGTCTTTCCATCCTCATGTCTGACGTCCGTCGGCTCGCGTGACGTCGGGCGCGAGCACGAGGTTGAACCCCTTCCTAAACGATCATGGCATCGTACAATTTCGCGCAAGGTTTACAGTGTCCCGACATGGCCAGAAGGGTCGCACACTTCCCTTCGCTGTCAAGCCGAGTCCAAAACAAATACAGAGCGCCGTCCCACACCAGCAGTGAACGTGCTCCTGGATGCATCCATACTAAGCAGTCCTTACCTCCGCACAGCAACATTCGTTTTCTCTCTGCAGCTTCCATCCGCACGCGAGCTTCGAATGAATCAGGATCAACGCAGCTTCGCCGCGATGGCCGCGCCTTCCAGCGCCGGAACCCACTCAGTGAAGCTTAAGTTATCCTCGGCCATTGCCTGCGTTCGGTACCGCTGCGCACAGACGCCCATGTCTCTGCGGAATCAGCGGAGCTGGAGCACGTTCTAGGTGGGCGTCGTCGGGGCCAGTGCTTCTGGACGCTGAAGTCGACTCTTCTGCGGCGTCCGTCATGCCGATGTCCGTGGGGCATCAAACACAATTAGGACACTAGGAGCTGGGAATGGCGACGATCCATGAGGTTCTGGGATGTTGGACGGGCGGTGGCTGTAGGCGGGTTCCTGGTGGCGCGTCGCATTGAAACGTATATGTTTAGAAGTGAACGGGATGATGATAAGGCTCAATGCGATTCCTGGATTCACTACTCCGTGCCAAGTCCGAGACGGATTCACGCGGGTATCAGTGTCGCGATGCCACGGTATCTCAGCCCTGTCTGACGAAAATTGTCCGTCGTTCGCGTGGGTATGTACACTGATTGAAAGCAATGGCAGCCTAGCATGGCACCGTAAATGCAACAGTTTCAATGCGTACCGAATCTGTAATGCACAGAGGCCAGAGTAAGTAAGTTTAGCTCCATGCATCAACGGATCGTTGCGAGGCGTGTTACGTGCCTCGCAATTCGTGCGCGGAACCCGCTATCCGGTTTGTTCAGGCGCTTTTCTTCTTGCGCTTGCTCCTCGCGGAAAGGCACTGCGCTGATGCGCACCAATGCAGTTGTCTGCGAGCATGCCTGTGAATTAAATCGCACAAGGCCTGAGGGGATCGCTACGGAGACTTACACCCTCAAACGCCTGGTCGAAGGTATACAATCCGTCCTCGAAAAGCAGATTGTCTGCAGAGTAATGAGTCCGCGGCAACGGTCGCAACCCTGACAGCTCCTGTGAGAGATGCGGGTACCGAAAAATGAGCTCCTGGTCGTCCTCGTCTTCGGCAAAAATGCAGCACTGCGTGAGGGATTCTCGTGATCCTAGGGGAGAAATGCCCGTTCTGACACGAGCAACGCGACCGGGGTTGAAGTCCATGACGCGGACCGGGGGAGGTCGTTCCTCGCCCGAGATGAACTGTGGTCGGGGTGACTCCAGATAGCGCATGCCTGCCACGCATTGGAGCGGTCGAAACCGCCGCAACGGCCTTAGCGCATCCGACATCCAGACGACGCAGTCCTGCCACTCGATCCAGGGGACGACATGGTTTGGAATTCCTGAGTCTCGACTGGCCCTGATCTTGTTCAGGAGTTTGGAGTAGATGACGAGTGCCCGCACGGTCAGTCTATTGGACCCCTCGAAGTTGACCACGATCAAACGGTCCGCGTCATGAGTCAGTGGGAAGACAGACGACAGGCGATGCTGCGGGTCCGGCATGTGTATGAAGATGGTATTCTTCCCAGTAATAAGACTGTCTGGCAGCAGCAAAAGGCAATCACAGGTCTCAGCTGTTATCCAGGACGGATCAGGTGATAGGTTTCCGAGATCAAGGACCGCGAGGCCTTGCGTGGCCTCCGCACCTGTGGTCAACGCTTTGCAACCACGTGTAATGACATACTTTTGATCGATTATAATCATGCTGGTGCGAGGGCTGCGTAAATGCTATCGGAATCAAGCATAGTCAGCGAGTGCCGTCGAAGATAATTGAACAGACGAGTCACCATCTGAAGTGCCCCGCTGTGCCAGTTCCACACAAGTAATTGTGTCATGCTGTCAGAATCCTTGTGAAGGTAAGGTATACTCATGGAGATGAAAGCGCCTGCGATGTGAATGTTCCTAGCATATAGACGGCTCGACTTGTCGACTGGTGCTGTCAATGTTCCATCATTACCAGCCAGAGGATGAACTTCGCCTGTATTCAGGCTCCAGAGAAGTACACGGGCCTCGGATCGTGCGCTGAGACCAAGATTAGGCTCTGCTGGAGCGGATGACATAATTACAACATACATACCCTTCATAAAGAATATCAGCAACCAGGATCAAGTTCTGCTTGACGTCCATGGTCAATATCGGCCCAAGAATGTCAACGGAATGCGGCTGTGACCAGACCAACTGCCCAGCTTCCGGCGTATTTGGGCTAATTTTCTTCAGGATTATACTCTGCTCGGCTAGATCTGGGTAGGCAATCATCTCCCCGCTGAATGCAAACTTTTGAGCGTGGGTCGCATTGATCGTAGCTACAGGAATTGGTCGTTCCAGGTCGAGTTTTCGCCAGCTACGCTGAGTGCGTTTGAGTAACTGCAACCGATCCAAGATCGCCATATCACTAGGACAGTTGTCCTCCACTTGATGCAGATCAAGCTCGATCCGATACTGCAGTTCAACTGTATCCTGAATCAGCGAATTCCAGCGCCGACAGACCTGATCGACAAGTTGAAATGATGAGGCGATCAGAACGATGAGGATACGCACCCTTCGACAGCGCAGTAATGACCGCAAATCGGTATCTATGAGCACGGCGATTGTAATTTCCGGAGGTAACCAAGATGCCGACGTCGAATCCTCGGCGACGACGTCCATGATCAACCTTGGAGGGGCTGAAAATCGACTTAGAACTGGGTAAGACGTAGGGAATGAAGAGAAGCTTCGCTGCAGTGATTGTCAACTAACAAGGCCGTGTCGTGCACCAAATCGCACGGCGCTAAAAACATGCTTAGACATATCCACTAGCGCTCGCCGACGATGGGCGCTCCAGCTCTCGATATATCTGACGTGCAAATTAGCGTTAAATACCTAGAGGATCCATGATCAGAATGTGTCCAGAACCTTCAGGCAACGAATTCAATGTTCCAGACATAAGGTCGCGTACACGGAAGCAAGACTGACCAAACTTCACACATTGCAAAAGGGGCAGTTCATCCCCATATCAACTATCCACCGTAGGCCGTGATATGAGAACCACTCTGGAAGAATACTTAGATTCGATCGGTGAGAGCACATGTGGATGCTTGTGGGTGTGTGGGAGCGCGTTGTCGGTGGTGGACAGTAGTATTGGATGCGGCATCAGGGCAAGAACAAGATGTGAGTCACGAATGTGTCTGTCTGAAAATGGCCCTCCCATTGAGAAATCGTCATGACCATGAGCGCTGACAAGTCACAGGGAAAGAGAAGAGAAACGAAGGAAAGCAAAAACAAGACCTTCCTAGTTGACTTGAAACGTCGTTCATCTCTAAACTCATCATGCGACTTCATCAGCATGTGGATATGGTCGGGTCGACAGTTCATCATGGCGCTCGCAGGACGCGCGCGTCGCGGAAGACACCACGGAGCCTTTCAATATGATACCGGGTATTGGCGAAACGGATCCTGTAAGCGATTGGCAAGGCACGAAACCTTACGCTTGTTCAGACAGCTGGCATGTGATAACTGGTGTCAGAGCAAGCACTCGGCAGGGCACTCAGAGTCCCTCACTCAGACCCATGTGGATGTGGGAAAAAGGCATGAATCCATGGGTTACACGAATGCTACTATCTGTATCTGGAGACAATAGGAAGAACACTTCATCATGATTGTATAGAGACATAAAATACGCACACAATGAACGATGGGTTACATGCGCAAAAGGACATCATCCGCGGAATAAAGACCAAATGACACAGGACTCGTTGACGAGAAATCCGCGAGATGAACCGTCAGAACACCGAGGAGCCAGTACATGAGATCCGAGACACGTTTGCACGGAGGCTCCCAGAGAGATGGTAGGATTTGATAGCAATGTATTACGGAATAAATGACAAGAGGGACTTATCTACTGGCCAAGGGTCCGGGTCGGGAAACGTGGTTATCAAGGTCTAACGTTGATGGCGAGCTTGAAGGAAGAAGCCGAAAGACGGACAATCATGGAGGTTATTACAGTACGACGAATCGAGAATCGGGCCGCGGACGGAACAGAAGTCAATGCTGCCGAAGAGAACGAGTAGAGCGGTTGAAGGAGAGAATGCGCGCGGTGAAGTGAAGAAGGATTGATAGCGTGCGAGGATCGCGTCCTCGTCCTGGGTGATCGGCACTGACATAAGGTTCTCGTTGGGAACGTCGGCCTGAACGGGGAAGTACAGAAACAGCTGCGAGGAAGGATCTAGAGCGGACAATCGCAGTTCCTTGTTGTGTGGGTATTCAGAAGTGACGAGAATATGAGTTGAGGGGCGAACATAAGCTGCGGATGCCGATGTTGTATTAAGGATGAGTGAATGGTATCGCCGTAAATTGCTAAAAAGAACGAAATTGGTCACAAGTGGTATCGCTAGAGGCTACAGTTTTCAGATGGATCCATGGACTTAGAAATTGCAGCAGACGAGGGAAACTAAGGGCTGGAAAAATCCTTGCAATCTGCAAGGTAATCTTTTGAGATAAATTCGGGACCGCGATAAATGCACCGGCACTTACGACACGTCATTCACATCTCGCCACTCATAGACATGGTCCTACGACGCACATGCTGAACCCACTCGTGATCAACGCGTAGAGAAGATGCCGTGACGTTCTTTCCACAGTGGCCAGAAACCAGACCAGAAAGGCAGCGAGCATGCGAGTCTAAAATCGACGTAGGCACTTGTTTATCGGCAGAAACACGTGGCATATCAACGACGTCGTGGAGACTGGGAGACATGGATTGGACGACAAATGAATTGGCAAATGGGCCAGGTTCAGAACAGTCATCGGGATACTCCAGTTGGAGGTCAGGAAAGAGAGCGTCTAAGTCGTCCTCAGATGTTTTGACCGGAACATTGCCTATAGTGATCACCGGCGGAGAAGCGGGGCTCGTTAGCTGGGATCGAGTCATCGACGGGAGCATATGCGAAGTCGGATCTGACCGCGCGCGTAGGACCCAGCTCCTGAAGTCACCGGTTGAATGCGTATTCCTCGGGCGTAATGGCCGTGAACGATCATCTGACAAGATTCTCTCGAAGTAGATGTGACGTTGGTGTTCCATGTATGACTTGTACGTGCCAACATTTTCTTGCACCCCAACGGCAGGACCGAGAACAGTGGAGATCCATTCGTAGTGATCTTCACGATCTGCCTGGTTGACAGGAGCATGTATGGACTTTGCCTGCTCCGCGGCAGGGTCTGGGATAAGAAGAGAAGCGGGAGAGGAGGACAGGAACTGGGAAGAAAAATACGGGGGGCTAGAACTAGAGGTTGACGGTGTCAAAGCAGGTGTAGATGCGCCAGAAGACAGCTCTTGAAGCTCGACCATACGTTCAAAGACCGGCCGAGAACGATAGGCATAGCTGAGATCACCAAGGGCGCGCTCCAGAGAGAAAGTTTCGTCGAGCGGGTTTGCTACTGGCATGAAATTGACCTGCATGTCTTCCGGCGTAATCTCGATGAAACTTGAATTAGGTGAATCGTAGGGAATGTGCGGTTTGGAGGGGATAGTGTCAGATGAAAGGACAATTTTCGCCCTTTGCGGAAGAGCTTTCATTTTCCTCGGGGCACGCGTTTGAGTAGGCTTCGAGAGGCTAGCTGCCGCAGAAGTAGCTGCTGCTCTGCGCTTCCTGGCGGCAGGCATTTTTGGACTCGGCGGCGTAGCGAGTTGTCTAACAGGTCGGAACCGAGACTGCTAACCGCAACGTCATGATTTTTGCTGTCGGACTAATAAGACTTCCATACCTCTTGTGAAATAGCGATGTCCTTCCGGCCACCCTTCTCTTCCTTTAGGCAACGCAGACCGCGACTATGGAAGAAGTCATAGATGTGACGTCTATCGATACCGAATTTGACCTGGATATCGCGGCGCACGCTGAACGGCGGCATCTCGATATTTCCCGGAGTAATGTGCTTCTCAAGTTCAGCGACAAGTTCGGGACCAAGACGAGCAGCCAAGCTTTCTGGGTTGACGCGCCGGCGCTGAGGGGGACCGCAGGCGAGTTGAGGTGTTGGATATGCTTCTAGATTCTTCAGCGCATCGTTCTGAACTGAAGGAAGATCAACGCGAATGCGTTTTGGGTCACGATCCAAAGGCTCGAAGTTGTCTAGAACTGAGCTTGCAGCGTCGCTCGCGTCGATAGAGATTGGAGCTGTAGACTCTGCCTCTTGAACAACGTGCTTTTGAGCGACGGCGATGACTTCCAGATCTTGCAACATGCTATAATCCATGGCCACAAGAACAACACAAGACTCAAGATCTAAGAAACAAACAAAGAGGGGAGTCAAACGAACAGTCGAACAAGAAGAGGGAGGAGCAAAAGAGAAGCCGTTCAGTGGCGTCATACCTACATCGAACCGACCTCGGACACCCCGTGCTAATATGCATAACCATCACTTTCTTGAATAACCCAACAACGGTAGCATAATTCTAGTTTGCGCCCTGCTATAGTGGCTACATCCCATTCCGAAACGGAGGAATTAACTTATAACGAAGCAGACAGAAGGCTAGCGATACAGGAAGAACAACGTGAACAAAAGCACGTCAGTCAGAAATACAGACTCGCAGCGAACACAACTTGAAAATTATCAGCGTCACGGCAATACAACCAAGAAAAGGGGAAACTCACTATCCCGCTTGATTTTAATTTGAGCCTCCTCCATCTTCTTCATGAGGTCGGCATCCCCAATAACACGCGCCGCGTCTCGGACTTCCCTGCATGTCTCGTCCAATCGAGTGATGACCCGCACGATAGTCCCTTCAGCGACATCGGTCAGAGAGGTGATTTGCTCGAACGGCTGAAGACACGTCAGAACCAGCTCCGACATACGCGCGCCACGAATGAGCTCACCATGCCCTTTGCCCACTCATACACAACCTCCATCAGACCAAATTTGAGCGCAGATCTGAAGTCGTCAGCTGCAACCTTGTTTCTATCTTGCACCCGCCCCACACGATCTGAGATGGCAAGTATGGCCTCGCGGCCCTCTTCCAATTTCGACGGAATTAGCGGTTCGATTTCGGTTTTCTCTTGGAAGACGAAAGAGGATAGCAGCGCCACGACTTCTTCAGGCTCGTAAGCAGCGAGAGTGTTCTCCAGAATTAGCTCGGTTAGGACAAGCTCGTTTACGGAGTTAATCTGGCGGCCACGTCGGTCATGAAGGATTACGGAAGAGACAGCTTGGAGTACGAACCTCGCAAGCCACTCTCCCTTTCAGCTGTACTGTAGAATACTGATCAATGAATTTGAGCTCCTTCAAGACGTCTATCCTCTGTTCATAGTCCGGTATGAGTTCTAGGTTCTGGTCGGAGATGGCCATCTTCAGGTTCGCAATATTAGCCCTCAACACCTTTTCCGCATGGAGTACAGTGTACTACGCTATAATCAGCGTTTTTTCATCGCGATAGTCTCGATCGCTAGGCTTACGTGGTGCTCGAAGTCCTCGCAAAGAGTGCACGCGGAGCTATCCAGCCGCCGAGCGGACTGATCGCGTGCGCGCAGCAGTTCCTGAAACTCCAGGACGCGTATACGCGACCAGTCCACTTCGGGCACGGTGCCCAAAGCGACCCATTCGTTGACGATTTCAGCGAGATTTGCGATGACTTCCTTCATCGGCACAATCTTGTGAAGTTCCACAATGGGGTCTACTTGCACCTGGAGAAATTGTGAACATTTTTTTCAAAAAGAAGCGGCCTCGTGAATTTCACCTTGATCACGCGGCCTGTTACCAACGATATACTGGTTATAGGTACGGCGAGCAGCTCATAGACCCCATTTGAAACGAAGAGCGATTGGGCTTTTGGAGGCCAGTGCGGAGGTACAGTTTGAGGGTCGATATCTTGGAACAAAAGATGAGACCGTGCGGAGAGCAAATTCGCCAGTAGATTGGTTCTACCATTTTTCCTTTCCTTTGTCTCTTGGCTGACTAAAGCAAGAACGAAATACGACTTGATCTTCTCTATGGTCGGCGCTGGTTTGAGCAAAACAGCCACGTTCCATCTGAAATGCTGTGAGGGGATAAGTCAATGAAGATCTCGTGTGAGAAAGTATTTCAACAACTTACACCGTCTCTCAAGACCACGACGCGACCCGCCATTAGGGACTTGGAACCATGGGGATGGCTCGCCGCCATAGAGATAATCCGCTGATTGAGATCAACGAGGTCCGCCGACGTATCATAGTATTTGTGAATGTCTTCGAGACAAATATCGCATTCGAGCTTCGGGAGCGACGATAATGTCTTTTCGCTCTATGGCAATGGCTTCATGTTAGTACGACTGATTTTTTAAAAACAGCCGGATTTAGTACCTCGATGACCTTCTTCTGCTGATCCGGCAACAACCGCTGGGACGCATTCTCCGAAAAGCTACGTTTGATCATCTCCTCTACCTTCAGCGCTTCAACACGGAGGAGATTGAGGATCATGTTGTACGTCAAGCGGAACTGGGACTGCAGCTTCCCGGGCTTTCCCAAGATCATCGTGCTCAACGTTGTTTGCTACAGAATATTGTAAAACGTCAATCAATACCTACAAAAACCGCGGGACTCACCTCTGGCAGTTCATCGCTTGCAAGGATAATCACGGTACCGGTGGTATCTAAGCCTCGGCGACCAGCTCGCCCAGCCATTTGGGTATATTCTCCCGGCAAAATATCGCGGAAACTCCGTCCATCGTGTTTGCGAATTCCGGAGAAGACCACGCATTTAGCAGGCATGTTTACTCCCTACACCTGGCGCTTCAGCTCTCGGCATTTTTTTTTCACTGCAAAAAAAAMAMGCACCATAGCAAATGTCTCGGTTGCGAACAAAACCTTCACCAAGCCCCGCGCGAACAAGATCTCGACGACCTGGGCAAAAA
>SFCI01000902.1:0-13614 GCA_004681135.1 Hericium alpestre | reverse complement strand
GCACCGTGAGCGTCTGCGCGCCGGGCGGCGTGCCGGGCTCGTCGGCCTTTAGCGAGGAGCTCGCGTACATGTGCGGCGAGTCGGAGGGGACCTGGCGGGATCCGTAAGGTGCTGTCTGGTGTGGCGCGGAGGAAGGAGGATCGTACGGATTCGTAGGTGACAGACGGCAGTGTCTGCCAGGGTGCCATGGGAGGCTCGGGTAGGTGCCGCGCGGAGAGTGGCCGGTCTGGCGTGGAAGGCGTGGACATGTCAGAGATACTCGCACGGTCTATCAGGATCTGTCGAGAAAAATCTTAGATTAATAAGTTCTCCTTGGTGATGTAGATGCAAGAATATGACAATAGATGGACAAAGTGATTGGGAAGGGAATGGGAGAGAGAAACGCGTCCTTGCAAGGTGACGAACGATCTCCCGCGGGGAAGAGGTGGAAGGACTGGAACTAAGGCGAAAAGATATATACAGGCACTAAATAAGGGTCCAAATGCATAGATGGCGGAGCCCGTATGTAGCGCTATGTAGCGCAACCCTCGTGTAGATCGAGCAGCGCGTAACGCGCCCTGATGACGAGGATTGCACTGGATCCCGGGAAATAGACGAGATGATGATAGTACGCACCTGGGAGGTTAGAACCACTGCAATTTCGGAGTGCCGGAACTCAATGCGATGGAACTTGATTCCGCTATAAGTGTTTTCTGAGGAGCCAACACGTTGCAGCAAGCTTCCTTTGTTGCACTGATGAGATAGCTGGAGGCTGTACGATTCAAAAGAAAGGAAACTATCTGATCAGATCCAGCATGCGTCGAGATATCAGATGAGCAGTGCCTAGACTATGGGATGCGACGATTCTGAGCAGCTCCAGCGATTGATGAGATAGGGAAAGAGGAAGCCAGAGCAGATCCTGCCGAGGTTGGCGGATGGCTATTACTACTAGTACATATCGGACGGCGATGTCGGGTTTGATTCTGAACATGACCTGGGATTGACCTGGGACGCATCACTTTAGGTTTGTTCGCCCTTCCCGCTGCTTCCGCAGGCTGTTGTGATCGTGTTGGCGCTGTTGTGATGGCACAGCCGATTGCAACGCATGCGAGTCCCAAGCGACTCCGCACCGGTACCGTCGTCTTGCTTGATCTTGGGGTGAATTGCAGTTAGTACAGAATAGTTCCGATCGATTCAGATACTGAAGATGGTTGACACACGAGGTTTGTTGTCAAAAAAGTCGCTCGGCGATGTTGCAGGAAAGGTGTGAGGTCGACCAGAGAGCCAGAGAGACAACTTCCACATCTTGTAAGGAACGTTATCGGACCCTGTAGAGATCTCACCATACGAACAGCGCCTACGCTACCCTGGCTTGCATCTGCCTCGCATCTGCCTCCGTCAGCGGCTGCTGACACCGCAATACACAGTTTCCTGTCAACGTAACTTTCCAGCATGCTCTGCCGTAGATACAACAAAGCATCTGTCGAGGAGGAGAGCATGCGCATGCGGCATCGACACTGCGGAGACTCGCCGGAGAGTATGAACGTGGGAGACTTGCGTACCTTGTTACGGCAGCTCGGCTCGGCTTGGCTTGGCATCACGGTACCGCGCTGAACAACATGTGATCGGCAACGCGTACAACTTTCTCAGAAGCGGCTGGCGTTGCCGCGGGTGCGAAAGACCTCCGCAGAAGGCTACGTATATGACGTCCAAACATTTTGTTTGAAAAAAGAGATATGCTATACGACCTGCGTGTACTTAAAGGAAGCAGATATCCACTTCATCGTCGGTCAACTTCAGAACACGAACAGTATCGTCCCAAACCTTCCTCCTCAGCTCCGGATCCCCTGACTTTGCCACGAAATACTCCGTGTCCATCTCCTGCATGTTGGTGAAAAACGGAACATGACGCGTCCCCGCCTTCCACACTTCCTCAACGGGGTACGTCGCCGCAAGAACGATCGTCCTCGCTCCCTCCTCGGGCGTCCTCGGGCGGATGGTAAAGACTGGCTCAAGGTCTATAAGGTGCAAGTTGTTTCCATTGACGTCCTTCTGTCCAAGCTCAGTCGCTACCAACCCAGGAGCCGCCGTCGCCACTGCAATGTTGGCGGACGCCGGGATGCGACGCGCATATTCGTGGCACGCCAAAAGACAAGCGAGCTTCGCCGCGAAGTACTGCAGGCGGCTATCTTCTGACTCGCGGTTGTCGACCAGTTCGTAGAATTTCTTGTTCAAGGCCTCGATCGGGTGGGCGTCGAGCGGCTCGTCGAAAGGTATGACCGCGGAGCCCTCGCTCATGACCCAGAGGAAGCGAGCGGGGTGCGCTTTGTCCAGAGCGCCCGTGCCCGCGAGAACGGGATACAGCAGCATGGAAAGAAGTGCCGGTGCAAGGTAATTGACCTGCAGCCTGTACCGACAACCATCAGCGTAAGACGTTGAAAAAGGGTAGATGGCCAGGACTCACATCATATCAAACCCGTCCTCACTGATGATCTTGCCTATTCCATTCATTCCCGCGTTGTGAACGAAGATGTGAAGGGGAAGGCCGCTCTTGTTGTAGCGCTGCGCGAAGCGCCGCACCGAGCTCATCGACGCGAAATCGAGGGGCCAACACTCGAGGGTGCCGCTGTCTCTCCCGGTCTCCTTCGCTATCCTCGCAATCGCATCATGGCCCTTGGCTTCGTTGCGACACGCCGCAATTACCTTCGATGCGCCGAACTTCGCCATGTACTTCGCAATCTCGTAGCCGATCCCTGCAAGGTCAAGTTAGCTCGGCACAAGGAGACAGGATCGTATGAACGAACCTGTATTCGCCCCGGTCACGATCACCGTTCGACCGGAGATGTCACGGTCTTCGAGCGGAGGCAAGGGCCGCTTGTTATTCTCTAGAAATTCTGGCCAGGTGAGACCCATATTGCTTCAGGATGATGCTAACAATGAATAGTTCAACTACGTTCCTGCTTTTATACACGAGACCAGCGGTGCCGAGCGAAAGGCACGTCGACTCACCGAGTTATCAACGATGCTAAGTTGCAGAGGAAGTCGGCAGTCGCGTAGTGTTGGGGACGATATTGAGACATTGTTGTGCCCAACCCACATCTTCCGCTTCCGCTTCTTCGCCCATTATGATCGTCTGCCGCGATGACGACTTGATGACGACTTGAAGGGCCGCTGTCAAAGTTCTGGATCTGCAGCGACTCTGAAGCGTTTAACAATATTCTCCCTCTCTACCCGCTCAGAAGTCCAGCACTAAGTAGGGGGCGGGAATGGACGTGAATGGGCCAATGGGATCGTGGAAGTGAGGCGCCTTGCTTCCACCGATATCGCTACGGTTTCACAGCAGAAGTGTTCTCGACACGGAAGAGCCTACCTTGGCACTGACTCAGGCAGCGGGCTCCGCGTCATCTCTGCGTGTCATGCGTGGCTCATTCTCAGAATGAAAGACTGACTCAACGTAGGTTCGAAGGGCGAAAGGTTCTCACTCCTAGTAACGCCGATGGGTGTGCGCTGCACAGTGGAACTTTGAGAGGTCTAAAACTGTAAGTGCAAGCTTGGTGAATCTGATCGATGATCGAGCGTGCCCGAGGCTTACGTGGCGCTGACTTGGCGCTGACAGTGACACTGACACTGACAGGCGCTGACACTGCGCTGACAGAATCTGAACATATCATGCCTTCGAAAATGCAAGCTTGCTCTTCATGCGGTCGACTCTGACTCGACTTGCGGTCGACCTCTCGTTTTGGAACTTTTCGGATTCGCACAACGTTCTCCATGCTTTACTCTCAATAAATTTTAGAGTCATTGACCGTCTATGGTTATACCACTCCAGCAGCAGATCAAGAGCGGCTCGTCTGTGCTATTGTCTGCCGCCTTTGCCGCCGGTGATAAATCTCAAGGGATTGAAGTATGTCAACGGCCTTCAACTTCAAGTGTACAGCGTCTTGTCCGTTTCACAACAGAATGGAAGGATCTTGGCTTTGAAGGTCGGTGCACACGGAACATTGGGCTTGACAGAACCTTCAGACGGCGGCAGCTGTCGCTATTCTTATGTTGCGGCATGATGTTGATTCGGTGCGCGGAACAGCAGTGGGATGCATCAGTCTGTTTATAACCTGCATCTCGCTTTGGCTATTCGCTCACCGGCAATATTTTCAGGGCTCTCGCATGTAAATTGGAATGGGGTCTGTCCTCCGCGATGACGGATTTCATCGAGTAATCCTAGGTATTTCTCGCTTCTCAAACTCGTGAACATGCCCCCTCACGAACGTCCCATATCATACTAGTTTGGCTGTCATAGCTAAATTAGTCTGCGAACCGCGCGGCTCGGTCTCTTGACTAAGAGGCGTAGGCGCAGCAATCGCCTTCAGGCGACAGAATCTGCATCATGCTCAGCGATCTGTCGGAGCACTGCGACATCTTGCAGGACGTCATCGAGGACATCGAGGCGAAAGGCGCGAGGGCAGTGAGCATGCCTACGGGTATCAGTCAGAAGGACCAGGCGAAGGTGATGGACGACACTGCTATCGAGCGGCTCGGGTAGCTGGATGTTGTGAGCATCATCTATAAATACGGGGCGTATCATTGGCGAAAGTGCTCATATCTTATGATGGTCGGACTGATTGATTTCACGTCATTTATTCCAGCATATGTAGATACGCCCTCACTGGGACTCCATCGCCGAGTCTGCGTCTGCCCGCGTCCTCCGGCCTTACCAGACATGTATACCTCCTCCAGCACTCGGGACTGTATAAGTATAACGAAGGCGTACTTAACTCCTCGACTGAATGGAGCACGAACGACGTGGCGCTGATCAGCGCTTCCTGTTATCATCTTCTTCAGTCCATATGCTGTCAATATCTGACCGTGACGGGACCTGCACGGCCTACTCGACTATTTAGAGCACTCCCGATCTCCCGCGGAAGGAACAACTCCTGTTCGAATTCGGCATATAATCCTAACTCTTCCTCTAGCATACGTGCTCTGCGGAGCGGAGCTCGTCTGCATCGATCCTTGTTGACTGCAAGGGACGCCCTGCCAGGTCCAAGGAGGTACTCTGGGTGCGGAACTGATGTAATGTGATGTTCAGATGAGAAGAATCAGAACGCGTCTCACTGCCTGCAGCTGGGCGCCACGCTCACATCAATGCACCTTCAACCTTGCTTGAAGCACCAACACCATCATGCTTCATATCTAAGCATTCTTGCGTCTTAACATGATCGCAAGCATTCCCCACTACATCAAAAAGTCAACAGATCGTCATCGCAATGGAGCGCTGTATATTCTCCTCATATAATGCCAGGTCCGTTTAGAGGTTTCTAGGCATCTTCCTTGTATTCTCTGGTTCATCGTTTGTATACATGTCTTCGGCTGATCCGTCGTCGTTCCCTCTGGACAGACCTACGCCAGTTCCGGACGGGCTGTTCCGCGAAATTTACGGTGAGTGTAGTAGATCGTGAAGGCAGTACTAATGCTCATGTTGGCTTTGTTGGTTGTCAGGCGCTTAAATCATATGTCTCATGCTCATGCTTGTCTTCTACGGCGTGTCGATTTTGCAGGCAAGTCTTGTTTCTTGGGTGGGTGCGTTGTAAGGCTGAATCCCCGACAAAGACACACCTTTATTACATGATCTATCCGGACGATCGGAGGATGATGAAAGTTCTGATAAGTGCCGAAGGTTTGCTGAAGTGGTATGACATATTGACCATCTCATTAGGTCACGCTGATATTGTTGGTAGGATTTCCCCGGTCTGACGTTGCGCAAAACAGCTGTGCCGCAACGCTGCATGCAATATTCTGTATATGCCTTTCTCACCATTTCAATCACGGTTGATTATGTTGACTATTTGAATGGACAGTATGTCACGCGCAGTGTCACTACGTTGTGAGCCTTGTTGCTAGCCTCGATCCCGAGGAAGACCGTCTTTCAATATCTTTCGCTGTCTTCGGATCTCTAGCTACCACGACCCGTCATTGTTAATTGGCGGTGTGTGGTGCGTCTGCTTTTCGTTTTGCTCTACTAGCAGTTACTCAAGGTCTGTTTCCCTGGCTAGGACGCTTTATGTACGCACCTGACGTCTCTCCCGTTCTTCATTCTACTGAAGTTCCTTTGCATAGATGGGCACTGGAACTGGGGTGAGTTTTGGCGAAGCAGGCTTAAAACATCGCTTATGTTAACTGGCAGGTTATCATCTCTACTCTAGTCCAGCTGTAAGCATTGCCGCTCCATCATCTACTATCGTTGGTGTGCCTATCCTCTATGGGTACTCTGAATTTGACGCGGGCGCGCAGTGACGAAAAATAAGTTACGCTGGTCCTTGACGATTATTCTTGTATGCCACCGAGTTGTCGCAGCTACCTCAAAACTAATTCATGAACAATGCAGGTGCTGTTGATCTTAATCCAATTCGGTAAGACCATGGCCGTCGATCGTGATGAAAATCTAACATGAGAGACTCATCAAACTTAGTCTTCGGAATCCGTACGTGAATAGCAGATTGCTTCGTCCACACATTGGCTGAACCATTCACTGCAGGCACGGTCGTCGGAGAGTGAGTATTCGGCATCGCATCTGTCTATTTTTTTTCCGGAACTCGGACACCGAAATGACAGATACGGCGAATGGGATATTGCGAAGCTTCCAACATTTCTGTAGGATCCCAGTCTTATCACGACCTTCGGGACTAGCTGACTTATTTACCAGCTCACCTCGATGGTTCCCATGTTGGCTGCAAGGATCGCGTCGGACTCGGTCACTGCGGCATCGCTCTGCATTCTATTACATGCCAGTAGCTCGCGACTACATTTCTCTGCGTGCGTTCCACGGTATTTTGTATCTGAAACCGCCCCCCTCTGACACTTTTAAGCAGCTTGGGAAAGCCGGTACACATCCTGATTATTTTCGCCATCAACAGATTTCTTTTGACGACGTGCGTACCTTTGAATAGCGTAATTACCTCTCGGATACCGATCCTGACACTGACACTCCAGGGTCATTGTCATTGTGCAAGTCATAGCGGTACGCTTCCTAGCATTGTAAGGAAGACCGGCCTTACTGAGCGCCGTGACAACCAGCTTCTCTGTTCGCCCAGTAGTATTTGGGCAATGACAATTGACTTCGTCAGCGTCCATCGTTGAGTTTCTGCAGCTGCCAGTGGAGAAGTGTCTACATACTGATATTTGTTCCAGTGTACGTCAACAGCTGTCTGGCGACCCTCAATTCACGACATCACCTGCTTAACATGGATGAAAAGAGTGCGCAAGATGCCACTGGTCCTCTAGACACAGGCAGAATCCGGTTCGGAAACCATGACAATAGCACAATGGGCAGCCGGCCTGCGGTAACTGTGGACTTGAATACTACGAGGACATCAGATATGGTGGGCGTTGAGATGGACGGGTATATCATCGGTAGCAAACCTGTCGATCGTAACTTGGTATGGTGCCGACTACTATCAGAATTATCACTCGCTCACACAAAGAGTTCTTCGTTTCAGACGTCAGTCATGTGAACCATATCGAGTCGAAAAGTAAGTACCTTCGGCCGGGAGGCTGAATTTTGAGATTAGGTTCAACAGTTGTATTTCCTTTGTCTTACGCTGCGCTTATATTTCCCCTTGTCGGTGAGGGTTGCTCGGAGCATACCCACCAGCTTTTACTCGTAAACTCCGCCATTGCGTTCGCTAGTTCTATAGCGACTTCCTACCACAACGTATGTCCAGACTCAAGCATGCCCAACACCACGTCCGTCGCATTTTGTCCGACCTTTCGCTCTGCCTCGGGCTCGGGTCCATATTGCGTTTCCCATCCCATCCAACATGCGAACAGGCAAACCGACCTTCGGTGGATCGCTCTTCACAGCCGCGCAGGGTCCTGCCTAAAGTTGAGCTCTCCCTGCGTGAGGCCTCGGGCGGCTTCAGCGTGTTGTACTAGGTAGCTAATGGTACCGTCAAGCTTAAAAGGGATTGATCAACGCTTAGCGCTTAGGATGCTGCTGGTAACGCGCGTTAAGCGGCGGACCGCGCGGTTGAGGCAGCTGGCGGAGACCCTGTGTTCGAATTGTCTGCGCCCAGGTATGTAAACTTTTCTAGCACTCGAATTCATGTAAGCATATGTAGCGCACGAATATTCTTTTGGCTATACTGTGACGGAGTGCACTGACCAGCGCTTCCTAATGTCTTCTCTAGATGAGGCGCCGCCGACACGACACCCTGTCCAGGCCCTACGCCTCCTGCTGCGCGCGTGACGAGCACACGGGTTCCTCCCGAAGTCGNATTGGAAGGAGTTAGAGACATGCGTCGCAAACAGATTGAGGGGACGGCCGGCGACGTCNAAAGAGGTATGTCCCGGAACATATCTGATTGATCATGACCTGACGCTCAGATGAGGGAAATCAGAACGCANCTCGTTGTCTTCAGCTGAATGCCGCATTGCGTNAACGTTCAACAGTGGCGTTTTCATGTATACTATCCTCAACCATNTTTGGAATACCGGCGTNACTATCGTTTGCATGTGACGATTCCTGGTTCCTAAATGATCAGGGTCGCTCCCCAACGTCAATGTCAATGCCCATGTTTCGAGCACTGCATCAGCAAGTCGACAGATCATCAAGCCACCGCATTGTGAAAGCGGTTTGAATGAAGGCCACAAGCTCCGGGTAAGTGGCTGTCGATTATGTAGGCTGCTCATACGGGGATGATGGCGCNGGCGCTTCCCCCACTTAAATGTGATCCTCGGCACCTGCTACTTATATGAGAATCCAAGCCCTCGNGATAGTCATGGCCAGGGCAACAGAGCGCCNTCTGTTTTGCTTATATAAATGCCAGGTCTGCTCTAGTTTCTTGGCGCCTTCCTGTGCGTTTGAAAACATGCCTTCGCCTGACCCCTCGTCCTTCCCTCTTGACAGACCTACGCCCGTCCCGGATGGACTCTTTCGCGAAATTTACGGTGCGTGCGGTGACAAATGAAGGCAATCCTTAGATTCATGACAACTTTNTTGGTTATCAGGCGGTTCAACCATATGCTGCATGCTCATGCTTGTCCTCTACGGAGTGTCAATCTTGCAGGCGGGTCATCTTCTTTCCATGGATGAATTGCGACGCTGAATTCATGTCAAAGACGTATCTTTATTACATGAACTATCCGGACGATCGGAGGGCGATGAAAATGCTGGTGCGTAGTGAAAGCGCTGAANCGATATGTCAGTCTTAACACCCCATTAGGTCGCATTGTTATTGTTCGTATCTGCGCTAACGCCTCCTTATCTGGCCTGACCTTGTGNAAAACAGCTGCGTGGCGACGCTACATGCAATATTCTGTATGTGCCTCCCCCTGTTTCAATCACTTTATGACATTGACCATTCGAACGGACAGTATGTCACGCACAGTATCACTACGTTGTGCGCCTTGTTTCTCGGCTCGATCTCGAGGAAGGCCGTCTTACTATGCCTTCGTCCATGTTCAGGTCCTTACCTACCACGATCCTTTATTGTTACTCGGCGGAGAATGGTGCGCGTCTTTCTCATTTCACCATGCTAACCNTCATCAAACGCTTGTCACCCTGGCTAGGACACTTTATGCACGTACCTGANATCGTTTCGATCTTTCACTTTACTGACGTTTTCTTGCATAGATGGTTACCGGAACTGGGGTAAGTCCAGCGTCGACGAAAAGGGTTTTAAATGTCACTAAGTAGTCTTCATCTGAAGGTTATCATATCCACTATAGTCCAGCTGTAAGCATTGCCGTTACATCGTCCTTGAACGTCCGAAACTCCCATGAGGATTGATCAAATCCCAACGTCCCTCAGGTTCTACACGCGGATGATCTACTACCGTCAGTGTACCCATCTTCTATGGGCGCTCCGAATTTGACGCGGGCCTGCAGTGACGAAAAACAAGTTACGCTGGACCCTGACAATCGTCCTTGTATGCCATCAAATATACTCTCACAGGTTCAAACTGATTCATCGACGATATAGGTGCTCTTGATCCTAATGCAATTCGGTAAGACCATGGCCGTCAATCATGTTTATAACCTGACATGGCAACTCGTCAACATTAGCTTTCGGAATCCGTACGTGAATCACCCGACTGCGTTGTCTGCACATTAGCTGAATCACTCATTGCAGGCACGGTCGTCGGAGAGTGAGTATCTGGCATTGAATCCATCTAAGTTTCCTTAGCCCAATTCTCGAAATGATAGATACCGAGAATGGGATATCGCAAAGCTAGCCAACATCTCCGTAGGATATCAGTCTCATCGCGACCTCTTTGACTATCTAACTTATTTACCAGCTCAACTCGATGGTCCCAATGTGGGCTGCAAGGGTCGCATCGGACTCGGTCACTGCGGTGTCGCTTTGTATCCTATTGCACGGCGCGCGGCCAAATTTCTCTGCGTGGGTTCAGATTCTGCAGCGTTTCGCATCTGATACTCATACTGCATCTATGACTCCTTCACACAGATCGGGAAAACTGGTGCATACCCTGATTATCTTCGCCATTAACAGATTTCTTCTGACGACGTGCGTGGTTTGAATTCTATAATGTCGCTCCTGCATACCGATCCTGACACTGACATCCCAGGGTCACCGTCATTGTGCAAGTCATAGCGGTGCGCTTCCTCGCATTGAAACCGAGACTAGCCGTACTGATCGACGTGACAACCAGCTCATCTGTTCGCCCAGTAGCATCTGGGCTATGATCATAGACTTCGTCAGCGTCCACCGTTGAGTCTCTGCAATTGGAGACGTGCCTGCATGCTGATTTTCCTTGCCAGTGTACGTCAACAGCTGTCTGGCGACGCTCAATTCACGACACCACCTGCGTAACATGAGTAAAAAGGGTACGCAGGACGCCTCCGGACCTTTGGATACAGGCATAATCCGGTTCGACAACGGCACGAGGGGCAGCAGGGCTGCGGTAACTGTCGACCTGAACACTACGAGGGCATCAGATACAACGGGGATTGAGATGGATGGGTACATCATTGATAACAAGCCTGTCGATGATAATGTGGTATGATACTTACTGCTGTCAGGGATATCACCAGCTCACTGAAAAGTTGTTTGCTATAGATGTCAGTCCCATGACCCGTATCAGGAACCAAAAAAATACACCTTCGGCTTAACTTGCTATATGTGCCGTCCGGTACGCGTTCCGTACTAATTATTGGCTCGCGAGACCGCGAGACCTGAGATAAAATGCATAATGAACCTATACTACATAGCTGTAACGAGATGTCCGAGTTTTCTCATTGGAAGCCATCCTGTTTATCTATGCACGTCAATTGATCATCAGTCTGCAGATCAAAAGCAGCTCCCCGGTCGTTGTCCTCAGAAAATACATCACACAGCTATCTCTCCCTATGCCAAGGAATAAATGATTACCCCGAACTCAAGAGCACGAGCAAGTACCCGCCACATCTTCCTTGAGAACGCCACCATGGCATTTGCTATCTCCGCGGGTGCCTCCCACCACACCATATGTCCAAACCCCTCAAGCACGGTCACCTCCACATCCGTCGCATGCCGCCTGACCTCCCGCTCTGCCTCAGGTCCCACCATCACTGCATCACCTGTCCCATACAGCATGCGAACAGGCAGACAGGCCTCCACCGCCGCCCACCGCCGCGCAGGATCCTGCGCGCGGCCAAACGCACTGTGCGGTACTTCGGGGGGTTGCAGCGCGCCCATGCCAGCAATAGTGCAGCGCATGGTATAGGGCACGGCTGTACCTCGGTCAGATACGAAGCACACGTCGACAAAATCGCGCAGGACAGACGGTCGCTGTTCCGGGTCGGATGATGCACTGATGATGGAGAGCAGGCGGGGCGTCGCGCTGCCAGCGAAGAATTGTGCGATGGTGGGTGTAGCAGCTAGGTATACAATTCCGGATATCGGGGGTGGGTGTACATGTTCGAGGATGTCGCAAAGGACGAGACCTGCGTAATATTCAAATCATTGTTCTCGAGGTGAAACAGGCAGGTACGGGTCTCACCTCTTATGCTCCTAGAATGTATATGAGCGGCGTTGAGAATGGATAATAGAAACACTCGCCAACCGACGGAGACCGGCCTCTTGAGATCGAACCCGTGCACGACGGCTATGAAGTCGTCTGCGTACAGCTTGGACGTGTGCGCTTCCGGTGTGATAGGCTGTCCGCTCCTTCCATGACCACGCAGATCATATCGTACCTCCATTCGCATTGAATACGTGAGTTTGCACAACACAATTTCGACTCACAATGTAGAGCTCGTGCAAGAGCACTTGCTGCTGGCAGAACTCGTCGAAGACGGCGCCGCTTAGCGTCATTCCATGCAGTAGCACGACATGCGGACTGAGCGGGTTGCCCGTAGCCTCTGCATAGATGATACAACCGTCTGAAGAGTGAAGCTGTTTCTTGAGCGATCCCGATGGTCTTAGTTTGGAGGACATATTGGACGTATAACTGCGAGCTCTTTCGCGCTCCCGAGAACCTATAACTTGAAGGCGTTAGTACGGCGGAACTGCCATAGATGGGCATATTAATGTTCAGAAGCATCAATGTATAACTGTTCAAGTTATAAATTACGTTGCGATAACACTGGTGGGGTTACGCTGGCCCCGCAGCTTGCAGACCGCGCATTTTCTCCCAGAAAATCCAGAAAATGACGAGACTGTGAATGTAGTGAAGCTGTAGAATTTCTTCCCAAGACCACAGGGGGATGATGGGGTTCCTGGAATATTCATGTCGATGGCCAGCAGGCCGCTGAGGAAGATCGATTGTGGGAAGTGCTGACAAATCCAGTCGGCCAGCTTCCTGGCCAAGTGACCGAGCTTGACCAATGACAGGAAACGATTCACCTCCCCGACCGTCTCTGCATGATTCTGAACTTACAGGTGGTTAGCCTAGTCCATCAGTTCCATTTCACTTAGACGGACTGTTCTGCGATTATCGCAAGAATGTGGAGATGTACCCTGCGTTCTAGACATAGTTGCGGACGAGCGGCGTGCCGGTGCTGGCAATGTGGTGGAGGAACGATGTGATCTTAGTGCCGGAGGGCGCGGAGGCGTATGGGTGCGATGCGAGGGTGTTGGAGGTGCGGTTTGTGGAAAGTGGGTATTATGCGCTGGAAACGCATGCAGAGGAGTACGCGGAGGCGATTGATGTGTTTTTGCAGAAGTATGTTGTTGGGAAACAGGTCGGAGATCTCAATTATGTCTGCTTCGGAGGATTGCAGTGCTCAGCCATGTTCTCTCAGATTGTTACCTATACACCATGTCTCCAGATGACGCATGGACGTGAATGCATGACATCTACAAATATGATAGAGACAGTCTTTGGAAGACTATTGTATCACTAGAGGTTTGTGTCGTTCAATTCTTCATATCATTCCTCTGCAGACAACGTCATCACCGAGTACGTAAGTAGATTCATTCATAACACTCACCTTCCACACCTTCCTCGCAAACCCAACGAGCAGCCTCGCCGTTTCCTCCGGCACCTCCCAAAACGGCGTATGTCCACAATTCTGCAAACAACACACCTCCACATCCACCGCATGCTCCCGCACCTCCTTCTCCACCGCCTGCCCATCGAGCAGCACATCATGCGTGCTGTACAGCACGAACATCGGCAGGCCCGCCTCGGCCGCCGC
>SFCI01000901.1:0-13617 GCA_004681135.1 Hericium alpestre | reverse complement strand
GTATTTTTAGCGATTTATTTGGCGCTGGCCAAAATTTTTGGGGGGTCAAAACACTAAATCCCGATTTTTGGGAGAACGGCTCGTCAGATTTGGGTCAAAGTTGGTGAGCAGTCTTCTCTCATCGAAAGCTTTCGATTCCGATGGGTTTCGGAGGCTAGAAAATCCATTCCCCAAACTGGATGTCTTTGACTGTCCGCAACTGTAGCGTTGGAGAGCGTTGGCCGATGGGAGAGGAAGTCAGGAATCGGCCCCAATACGCCTAAACCAAAGCGGGCATCCCAGCCTCACACACAAACCACCACCCCATCAAATGCGACCTATGGACACTTGGCCGCGAGCGTACGCTGAACACCGGAAGGAGGACAGCTAACGATAATGATCCGGAAACCCATAATGTCTAAACGGCCTAAGATATTCCAAAACATATTCCAAAACATATGCAAAGCGATGGGGTGCGCGACGGGTATATACAGCTACAGTACATGCATCACATGGTCGTAAATCCAAATCGTAGATGGGCGTGTCGCCAGGCCACGGTATGACATTGATCTCGTCACGCCATGCCTGCGCGCCTCAGAACCCGCGCGAATCGTTGAACGTCGCGAGCTCGAACTCTTCGCCGCCGCGGGGCGCGTGGCTCGGGCCGGCGTGGTCGTCGTACTCGCCCTCGGGCTCCGCGACGATGCCCATCGTGGATGGCGGGCGGTTCGAGATGCTCTGCCCGATGGGGATGGAGCGCAGCTCGGATGGCAGATGCTCCTGGAGGTAATACGTCGAGCGGACGGAGATCATGAGCCGATTCGCGAGGATGGAGGAAATGGAGAAGCCGAAGCCGGTCGCCAGCTCGTTGAGCGTGATCTGCACACAGTACTAAGTTAGTTTGGCCAGATGACGGGCGCGGACGGAGCGCACATCGTTGACAATCCAGATGATTTGGTTTGCGAGGTAGACCCAAAAGATGCTGCGTGACACATTTATTAGTCAAGGCACAGGCAAGCCAAGAAGGGAAACCCACATCGCAAAATAATACACCGAGTCTCGGGTAAGCACCTTCATCAGGCCTCCACCGAGGCCAGTCTTGTGGGCGTGCCAAGCCTTCCACAAAGAGAGCAATAAAAGGATAGTCTCGATAGCGAGCGTGGATGTGAAGTAGAAGGCGACCCAGGGGTGCCCTGGCTGGTCGCCGTCCGCACAAATAAATACGCCTGGCGCAGGGTTATTCGTACCTGTTCGAGTTTAGCAAGATGATCGCAGAAGGTCGGCGGAGAACGCACCGACGAGCGGCCGCGGGATGCCGAAGAGGCAGCCCATGACAACGCCTTCCGCGACTGCGAGGAAGACGAGCAGCGCGACCACAGGTCGGTTGTTCTTGTTGTACATTGCGTATAGACGTAATTCCAGTATAACTGCGAATCGCTTGTAAACTCTGCTCAACAACAGGCGTGCTCGGACTCACTGTGGGTCGTGATTACTTGAAGACACGCGCCGATGTTTTGCCAGCGAAAAAATCGGTCGCCTGCCATGACAAGTTAAGACGGACAGCTCCAGCGAAGATTCTCCGAGAACATACAACTGCAAGGGAAATTTGAGGAACCCAATAACCAAGGGATAGAAGAGTATCAACTTACAACTACAAAACATCAAATTAGAGTGATTGAGTTTAGAGACATGGAGCCTTACTGTTTGTGTTGCCGTATCATTCAGAAATACTGCAAAGATTGTAAACCAAAGTGCCTCAGACTGAGCAGACAGATTCACGCACTACCAGCATTGCTACTAGAAAAGGACAGCAATGATGAGCGCGAGTAGCAGAGAAGATTGACTACAACTCACATGTTGAAGCAAAGGCTGTAATATCGACTCTACACAGCGAGACCATTGAGCATTGGGCCGGGATCATTGGCGAGATATCCGGCTCTGCCTACCCATAAAAATACTGCTTTACCCCACGACCATCGCTTTTTCTGCGACCCTGTCAGACAGAAATCATACTCGAGGAGACGCAGCGCTCACCCAGAAGAGCTCTACCTGAGATCGCGACATACGGTAATTCTACCTCGATCGTATCACAGACATAAAATCGCACCTCATTTCCAATTTGAAGAACTAAAACCAGAAACGTCGTTTAGCCGGGATCGTGCGCCTGTGTGATACTTGGGCGATAAACCTCACTCACAATACTCCCAGCTAATCAGTGTCGCGCCAGCCACTTTTGAAGTCCGCGGAGGAAGGCATGAGCTCGAGAAGCACCAATACGAAGAACGACGTACATTGGCAGTACCGTTCCCACCGCGCATGGCTCCACGCCGTTACATCAACATCAACCATCTGGCCAGATACAACCGCACGCTGTCTCCAGCGCAGGCTCAGCTAAGGCGTTAGCTGCTGCCCCCAGAGTCGCACAGAATCTTCGTTTGACGCGTGCCGTAATGCCGTGTAAATGCCGTGTATAGCACGTCGCTAGAAAGATGCAATGGAGGGGAAGTGGGTGAGGGAAGAGAGATGGAAGGAGTGAGGACATATGGCTCACCAGAAGCATTGCGCTACATAATCATTATCGAGAGCGCGCCGCCTGACCTTTGCCTGACCTCGTCGCCGGGCGTCAGTCATCGCAATCTCAAAGGAAGACCCAGAGATCGCTGCCCGATCTCCGACCAAGTGGATCCGCCGGCAAGTGCCCGCCGTGGCCGGCGCACCGTTGGCTCCTGGGAATTTCCCGGAGGCCCCGAAGGGCTCCTTCCTGCTCGTCACGGCGTCGAATATTGCGTTCGTATGATGGCCATATGATGGTATTTCACCTTGCAGGCTAGTTAAGGTTGATGCTGGGTGGATACAACGATTCGACAATTCAACATCCTGATCCAGCTCTAGCCGCGATGCTTACCTACCCCGACCAGGCCCAATCTCGCTAACGACTCGCTGCCCAGACGGTACCATGGAGACCCAAAAAAAGGACCGTGTGCGTACATACAGCCAATCGAATCTCGACGATACTGGAGGGCATCGTTTTCGGCGTGCCAACGGCCGGGGCAAGGCGTGCCCATCGTCCGACGTAATGTGCGCAAGCATACAGATATGCTGCTCTACAGATTCGAAATCGCTACACCAGAAGGCCAATTTCTGTAGCTCCTATTGGAAGTACCCTCTGCGATAAACTGGAATGGCAATATTGCATGCCCTGCAGTGACCTGAAAAGCTTCACGTACCACTTGCTTTGGGCGGGCTCGAGAGAACGACGAGCTATGGAGGCCGACCTAGACAGAGATGGTGATGGTCAAAAGCAAGAAAGCTTTCGATCTCCGAATCACAGTTCTGACAGCTGTCCTCATCTTAGTCGAACAATCTGGCGTGCGGCGACGCGTCGCGGGCACGTGCACGTGGAATAAGATAACCTGACGACTTCGACTCACGAGGATGCCGTGCAGTATCGTTAAGATTGCTCGCTCGTTTCGACAAGTACGCCGTCAGAATTCTTTTGGGAAGATAAGTTGTGTGGATCTAAGTTGGTCTGTTGGAGCAGGTATCTTGAGATCTTGGAGCTTTTTAGCTTGGTCTGCAAATCAAACCGTATAACACGCCTACGCCGTCCATTTGAGGTGCCATGGAGGCTCATGGAGGCCGTGATAACGAGGTTATTTCATATTTGCTTCATATATACCGTTTCTGTCAAAGCCCCTCGATCGATGTTGGCATCTGATAGACTCAACAAGCGCGCATCCCCACAACGTTAGCCATCGACATGCTGGACACCGACCTGAGTTATTGTTGAATACAATCATCGTCGTTTTAGTCGTGATGCAGTGTTGAGCGCATGCTTTACATACAGGGGTATCCAAAGTCTCCATACTGTATTTCATAGTCCGCCGGGCGCGACGTCCCGTTTTATACTCACTCTTCACTCGCCCTTCGGCACCTTCGTAAACACCGCCCGCGACACGCCGTCGTCCTGCAGCTYGATGCGCCGCTCGAGGCGGTACCCGCCGAGCCGCGGCAACACCCGCGCCCAGAAGATCCAGTACACGCCGCCGATGGCGAACACGCCGAACGCGACGACGACGTGCAGCCAGTACGGCAGACTGACGTATGGGCTCTGGCCGGGGGCGGGCGGAACGAGCGGCGCGACGGCGAGGAACACGTTCGAGAGGAAGAAGAAGAGCACGACGGGCCAGGACGCGCTGAAGGGCGGGGCCCAGTGGAAGCCGGCGCGGCGGGAGAGTGGTGTGTAGAGGAAGAGAAGGCCGAGGGAGATGAAGGCATTGACGACGGCGAGGGGGTACGAGACCACTGGTGGGAAGGGTCAGTGGGGCAGAAGGACGAGGATGACAGCGACTGACAGTTGAGGATGAAGCTGAAGGCGTCGCCGGGAGGGGGTGCGCAGATGACGATGATACACATGGCCCACTGGAGGAACAGGCCTGCAAGGGGCGCACCAAAGGGCTTGTTGGATGCCCAGAAGCTAGAGAAGGGCAGGACACCGATGCGGCCGAGTTCCTGGTTGACTGCAACGAATGTAAGTTTAGTGTTCTCATGTAGGTTAAACCAGATGATGCTCACTCCGGCCCTGGGAGAATAAGACAGCCATGACGTTGCCGAGCGCACTGAGTGCGACAAACACGCTGAGTGCTTTCTCCCCAGTCGCCCCGAACATGTTCCTGAAGTAGAGCGCTCTGCACAAGTCGCTCAATATACGAGATAGTAGGCATTGTGAACAGGCAGACTCACGCAACGGTCCTTCCTGACGACAGAATATCTGCCTTGGGCACAGCAGCAAAGTATGCCACGTTCACGAGGATGTAGACGATCGTGACTGAGGCCATGGCGAGCGGGCCAGCGATCTTCAACGTCCGCACGGGATTGCGGACCTCTGAGAGCGCGTAGTTGACGTTTGAGTACCCGATGAACGACCTATCAAGCAAATCAGATTCAATTGCGCAAACAGTCATAATCGAAACATACCAAATGACGTTGTACAATCCGGTGACGAACGCGTTCGCATTGCTGCTCGTCCCCTCGAAAGCATTGGTGAAGTTATGCGGCTTCTGATCCTCAGGCAGCTTGATATGGCCCGCGAGCGCGCCGAAGCCCGAGAAAGCAATGAGCAACAGGATGACAAGCTTGAAGACGCCAAGCAGGTTCTGCAGGCGCAGTCCCCACTTGAGGAACGCGCCGTGCATGATGAGCGCGAACGTGACGCAGCCGATACCGATGCCGCGCTGGTTCCACTGTGTCACTTCCACGCCAGCCGCGAGCAGGATGTCTAAACGTGGGGTATCAGCAGGCGCCAGCGTGCATGAGGGACGACTTCATACATTCTCCGAAGACGGTAGAGTTTCCGGCAGGCCATGGCATCGTCACCGCATACGCGGCATACGCAGCGATGGCGAGGTACTTCGGCCGCTTGTACATGTAGCTCAGGTACGTGAGCTCGCCGCCGGAGCGGGGCAGGCCCGTGCCGAACTCGATGTACACGGCGAGGCCGGCGGTGGCGATGATGGCGCCAATCACCCACATGAACATGGCGAGACCGACGGAGCCCGACGTCTGGAGGATAGATGAGGGTGTCGCGAAGATTCTGTGATCGTGTGAGATGACGAAATGGAGGGTGGAAGGAGGTGTGCTCACCCTGTACCGATGATTCGGTTGAAGATGAGGAAGATTGCAGACCAGAGACCGATTGTCCTCTTCTCCGACGGCACATCATCGAAAGACTCCCCATCTCGGGCGACTGGACAACCAGACGTCAAGCTGTGAACAGAGTGCGCAGGTAATGTACACTCACTGTTGTCAGTTCTGGTCAGGGCATCGCCTTCGATTGGATCCGCGATGTCAATGCCTACACCCGAATCGTGGCTCTTGGACTTGGAGAGCTCAAGGTCGGAAGTACCCATACTGGCGTACAGACTTCCCGTTCACGCGACCTGGGAAGGATCTATGCAGCCTGTACCTACGTCAGACGGCTGGCGAGGAGCAAAGACGAGCACGACACGAACCGCAATACCGACGAACGGGGACCACTTGGATGAAGTGGAGGGTATCTGAGGATCTCTCGAGGACCACCGCATCCTTAAATACGATGAACTCTTTGAGCAGTTTTTTCATGGTCGAGGGCGGCGACAAAATGACGCCATCGGAGCTGGCGATGACCTTTGGGCGGGATGGGCGCATGCTGAGACCGACCTCGAAACCTGCCTGGTGACGTCGACTGGCATCCTAGGCAGTCTATTCTGCAGGCCAGTCGGTCAATATTGTTCAACGTCACTCAATTGTGAAGGCAGCCGTCATGTCGAGCTAGTCGAGCGAAGCGGTATATACAGGCGTGGAAATTCACTGTTCAGGAAAATCGTGAGTCTTTGAAATTGGCGCCCAGCAAATCTGTACCTTATTGAAGTTATTCCGTCCAGGCAACGACTCCACGTGTTTGCAAGCCATGGCGGCATCGCTTGGCAGCGTGTCGTGTATTTTCGTTCTACCATGCCGGAGGAGACGAAAGACGGCGGCGACGCTCGCAGTTATGGCGCATGATGGCAGGAAGGAAGAGGTGACAAGAGGAGATCCGACATTCTCTTTCTAGATCTTAGGCGCCCATATACTTCCGAGTCATTGTAACGTCGGTCGACTCCTTCAGCTTCAAACTCCAACTAGCTTCACTTCTGACCGGTCGATTCTCGACAAATGCTTTGAAGCCGACATTCTCATGGAAAACGGGGACTGCTTTTCGTCCATGCGTGTAAGTCCGAATTCTATGCAATTTAACTGAGGCTGTTCCAGGCATCACATGCATCACGTCCATCTGGCCCGGTGTACATATTCCGCATGATTCAGGTAGAGTGTTGTCAGTTAGCTCGGCTCCGACATCGAACACAAGACTGTTTGTTCCAATTTTCTCTCGAGTTCATTACTGTTTCACCAGCCTTCTAACGTGTTCAGACAGCCTTCGATTCCGGTATCATCTTTATGCCCTAGACGACCAACCACAATGTCCACCATAATTCACATACTTACGATGAATGGATCGTCCATCCTGGACTTCGACCCTCGATGACAGTCTTGCATTGAAATCGACAAAGCCATGGTTCTATAAGGAGCCCGTCGTCCCGTTCCTATACCTGAGGCTCGCTCAAAATCTGTCCATTCGCTCGCCGATCTACTTCTCGACTATCGTCTCTCTTTAGTGAAGCCGGTCTATCATGTCTTTCTTTCGCGTTGTTTTGTTCTTCGTTTTTGTATATTGCACGGCAGGCTCCGTTGCATACCCGGTACCACGTCTGAAAAACACGGAAGGATATCTAATGTCGCCAGCTCAACGCAATGGTACGTTTCTGCTTGCTTTCGCCATTTCGTCTTCGTGGAGTTCAATCAAACGTCTCATTGAATCAGGTATAACGAGGGGTCCTGTCAATGCACCTGCATCTCCGGTCGCAGACGGGCTCCGTAGTGTGGCACCTCGCGCGGACAACTCTACAGCCGACCCAGCAACTACCAACATCACTGGTGAGATCTCTGCCTATTTCTTCCCCTTGTCTCGTGTCTCCGGACTAACCTTATCCTGGATACCTTCAGATCCAGATATTCTGAACTTCGCTTTGACGCTGGAGCATCTCGAGAACAATTTTTATTCTGGCGGCCTATCCAAGTTCACGGAAGATGACTTCACCAATGCCGGTCTGCCGGTCTGGGCCTACGCCCGCACCGAGCAGATTGCGAATAATGAAGCGGCACATGTGCAGTATTTGCAGGCTTTGCTGGGCTCGCAAGCTGCTCAGCCCTGCAACTATAGCTTGTAATTATTCGTAGAGTTTTTCCGCGGTTCGCACGTTTTGAAATGATGGTGAATAGCCCGTATAACGATCCGCAATCATTCATGCAGCTGGCCCAGTCGCTTGAAGGTGTTGGTAAGTCTCCCAACATTTCTATAAATCTCCTCGTTGAATAAACATCTCACAGGCACTTCGGCTTATGTCGGCGCTTTGAAGTTCTTTCAGGATAAGGCTCGTCGCGTCTTGCTACTGAGCTGACCTGAGCTGACCGGCTTTCCTTCCAGGAATATGCTCTTGCTGCTGCCACATTGCTTTCGACCGAAGCGCGCCAGGCAGGCTGGATTGCTTCGGCTGTGCGGAAAGAGGGCGCGTGGAGTGGCCCCTTCGAGGTGAGAAGCTCCGCCACCAAGACAACGAAGTGAACCCAGCATAACTGACGATTCGATCCTCCGTCTTCCATAGACTCCGTTGGACATGAACCAAGTATACACGCTGGCGTCATCATTCATCACGTCATGTCCTCCGAGCAATCGCGTACTTCCCGTACAGGCATTCCCGCAGCTTGCTTTCACTAACAGCACGGACTTGCTCCCGGGTACGACTATCACGCTCCAATTCACTCCAGCCGGCACTGGAAGTTCGGGCAACTCGACTGGCTCACCTGCGTCTGCCGCATCGCCTCCATCGACTACCACTAGTTCCACCGATTTGGGCGCTGCGCCTTCGAGCTCCTCTGACCCCACGAGCACGACAGACTCAGCAGCGACACCATTCAGCTCCAGCGCCGACTTCGCCATCGCCCCATCTCCAACCGATTCGACCATCCCCATCAACAGCACCAGCACCTCGAACGCCACCACCCCACTCTACGCCGCCTTCCTGAGCGGCCACAACGCGTTCTTCTCGCCGCTCGACGCGCAGAACAACGTGCAGATCCCCGTCACGCTGCGCGGGACGGTGTATCTGCTCGTGACCAATAGCACGGCCGCGGTGGATGACGCGAGCACGTCGCGGGGCCGACGATACTCGATTTTCGGTTCAACTCGACGGGGGGCCTGTTCTGGCCGCAATGAACTTTGGCGATGTCGCGTGTTTCGGGGATTGGGTGGGGCCGTGTCGTGCTGGATTCACGGGACGTTGGTCTGACATTATTGTTACCTGAGTTTGTGGATGAAAGATACGAGGATACGCCCAACGTCTCGTATTGTAACAAAGGGCGAGCAGTTGTGACTCTATCGAACATGATCTTGTTGCACGAAGCTTCGGCGCTATCCCGCGCTTCATAGCGCCCGCTATCGAGAGCCTCCGCCTCTTTTCCTACTACTTCCATCACCGTTGTTGCGACACAAGCACTCCCGCACTGTTGATTATTTGTAGCACCACTGGACTTAAGGTAGGTCTCGTCATTCACATAGCTTCGATATTGGTACCCCACTTACCCATGTCCGGACTATGCTTTCACATGTATCGCAGCCAAATCGCAGCAATGCACAAGGTTCTGACGATTACCGAGATCGTTGTCGCAATTATTGAGGCACTATCCAGATGGAAACATCCCATCCACACAGAAAGCGACTACATCGACCGGGACGGAATTTCGTTACCCCCGTCGCCTGCTGATGCTTTGGCGTTGGCACTTACTTGCAAGACTTTTCTAAACCCAGCCCTCGATGCTCTATGGTCCGTAATGTACTCTATGGAACCGCTGCTGAAGTGTTTGGTACCCCATGACTGGGAACGATGCACAGTAGGTGCTCCGTTGCTTTCGGTCAAGGCCAGGCTCTCAGCTTAATAACAAATATTGCAGTATTACGCATTGGAAGCGCACCAGATTACACCTTCCAACTTGGCCAGGTTCGCGTACTACGCACCTCGCATCCGACTTCTGCATACTGAGGGCAGCGACGCCCCCCAAGCCATTTGGCGTGTACTGAGTGTGCACGGCCCTCGTTCTTCTCGACCAATTCTACCAAATCTTCGCACTCTATGCTGGCATCACACCGACGTCACGACTTTCATATACATACCCCTCTTTGCAAGCCCATCGCTCAGAAGCCTCACGCTTTTTTATTTTTCTTGGGAGTGGTCGCACAGCAACTTCGTGTTTTCAAGCGTCTCGACCTTGGCGGCATACTCTCCCGCACTCTGCCATTTTATTTTATGTGGCGACAATTACCATGAAGATGAACGTCCCCGTGTTCTATTATCTGTCTTTCCCTTCTTGACCTCCGTCTCCTTCCTCTGCGATTTCACATGGGGCATTGCCGACCAGTTGTCTCGCATGCCCGATCTACGCTGTCTAGCGGGCCCGGGCAGGTTCATCCGATTCCAGTTGGATAGAGGTATCTAGTCGAATCACCGGTTTTTCCTCCTTAGAGGAACTAGCATTGGTCTGGGCAGACCTCGACAACTTCACGCTATCCCTAGACGTCTTTCCGACACAATGCAACATCCGGACAATCAGTGCAGAGCATGCAGATCGCGCGACAGCAGTTTCTGTTGAAAATTTCGTCGCTGCGGTCTGCAAGCTCTGTTCTACAGAGTCATTGACAGACTTCAAACTGGCCCCCGACGAGGAAGTTCGTGAAGACCCATTTGGGGTCTTTGGTCCTTCGTCCATCCCTAAAGCAGGCATGCCACACCTGTCCCCGTTGTTCATTTTTCGACGTATGGAGTCAATCTATATAGCATGCTGCGACCCCGACTGGGACGATGGCCTACTAGGGGATATGGCAAGTGCTTGGCCTAACTTGCGGCGCCTCACACTCCTGCGGCTTTCCGAACGTCCAGCAAAATTGACATACGCCGGGCTTCTTCCAATTGCCAAGGGCTGTCCTCGATTGAAATACCTTGAAGTGACCTTAGCACCTTGGGACAGCAGCTTTACTCCGCTGCAATCTTACAGCCGGGATGGACCAACCCTATCACCGCCTCTGCACATCTGTATCATTCACGATGAAGAACCGCTTCCGGAAGCTGAGGCCGAAGCACGCTCATACCTTAAACGCGTTTTTCCGAACTCGACTTCACGCGAAATTTGCTACCCAATTTGATCATGGGTGAAATCCTTCACTCTGTCGCTTTTCGCGGAAATTGACAGTCCACACAGTTCATCGTCTGCGTGGCTCCGCAAAAGGTCAAGGAGACACATCGGCCAAGCCAAAAATGAACCGTGGATATTAGATGCAGAATCGCACTTAGGGAAGTATAGAGCCTGACGTTCGTACCCATGATCACTGTTTGATTGTTACTTACGAATAAAGATGCTGATTCAAAATCATGACTTGTCACTGCATATGCATTCCAGCAACGTGCATGGTTGTCTTGATGTCGACATGGCTCTTTGGTCACCGTTGCAGGAGAGGCTGCTGCGGGAAGATACCGGAAAGCGGAGGTCTCGAATTATGATCAGCCTCTTGCAGATCTTCTCCAGCTCGCTCGTCTCTTCGCGACCGCTGGGTTCGTGGTTCGCGATCACCGATCTGGATCGTGAACGCGACGGATAGGGAATGGCATCCATGCCCTGGCTCTAGATCGCAACCTATCGCAACCACCGACATGCATTCCAACGCCAGCCGCCGCCCTATAAAGTCCAACATCCTGTCAACGCAGCTCTCTTCCTAGGCTGTCTTCTGACTACCACCACCCGCCCGCAACACATACTATCAAGGCCTCAACCCTTCCCGTTCTTTATCACACAGCTATTCCAACATCGACATCATGAAGTACTCCATCGTATTAGTCGCCTCTTCCCTCCTGGCCGGCAGCACCCTCGCCCACCCAATGCGCCGCTCCGCAGATGCGGTCCCGACCAAGCCGGTCACCGACAACCCATCTGGTACGTCCCGCCCGCCGTCTGGCTTCATGAACCTGAGCTGACCGTCCCCAGACCCGGACGTCCTCAACTTCGCACTCACGCTCGAGCACCTCGAGAACAATTTCTACACTGGCGGCCTCGCGAAGTTCACGCCGGAAGACTTCGTCAACGCGGGCCTGCCGCCATGGGTCTATGGCCGCGTGCAGCAGATCTCGGCGCATGAGGCGGAGCACGTCGAATTCCTGACGGAAATCCTCGGCGATCAGGCTGTAAAGCCCTGCGAGTACAGCTTGTGAGTCGTCTTCTTTCTCGCGGAAGGCGCACATGGGCTGACGCGGCGCGGACAGCCCGTATGATGACCCCAAGTCGTTCCTGCATATCAGCCATGCACTCGAGACCGTGGGCACGTCGGCGTACGAGGGCGCGGCGAAGTTCATCCAGAACAGGGTTTGCATTCTCCGCCAATATATGGTGTAAGTCGACGTCTGACCACGAGCCCAGGATTACCTTATGGCTGCCGCGACCATCCTCGGCGTCGAGGCCCGCCATTCCAGCTGGCTCGACTCCGCCGTCCGCAAGGGCGCAGCGTGGAGCACGTCGTTCGACGTACGTTCTCTTCATCTGTCTCCCATCCGAGCGCCGCCCACTCACGATCCCGCATGCAGACTCCGCTCGACCTGAATCAGGTCTTCTCCATCGCCGCGGCGTTCATAACGTCATGCCCTCCGGACAACACGCCCCTGCCCGTGAAGGCCTTCGCGCCGCTTGCGCTCGTGGACCCGAATAGCGCCGCGCCCGGCAACACCGTCACGATCCAGTGGACTGCGCCCGAGGGGTACGACAAGTCGCAGCAGCTCTACGCCACGTTCCTTACCGGCCACGAGGCGCTCATCGTGCCGGTCAACGACGACGGCACGGTGCAGATCCCTGACGACCTGATCGGCACGGTGTACATGCTCATCACGACCAACGGAGAGGGCGTGGATGATGAGACGACGCTCGCGGGGCCTTTGATGCTCGAGTTCCCGTTCAACTCGTTGGGTCAGCTGATCACGCTGCCGTTCTGAAGGCTTAACATGCGGAGGTCGTAGTGTTTCGTGGCGACAGCATGACTTGTGGTGTGTCGTAGCGACCTAGCATACTGGACGTGGTAAGTACGTATGTAGCCATTCCTGTTTCGTATCTCTACATTGGGTATTTCACGATTTCATTCTTCTCTCAGTCTCGGCCTGCTCTGTCGCGTTCTGTCAGCCAGATCATATCCGAAGGTAATCCGCTTGCCGGCGCGTTTTATGCGTAGTTCATTCCCTTCTTGGTGGAATCGTTCTCCCGTCCAGCCGCCGTCGCGAGTTCGCTGGCCAGCGCGGCGCTCAGTGCCCCGCTGTCGGCGATGACGTTGATCTGTGCCAGCCAACCTGAGTCAGGCCAACTTTAGGATCCTTTGCTAGCGTGCGCACCATATCGAACCCTTCCTGCGCCCGTTTGGCTGACTGGGCGCCCGATGTGCAGTAGATTGCACTGGCACATATCAGAAGGATATGCAAGGGGATGATAACGCGGCGTACACTTTCTTTCCCGCCTTGTGGGCGACCTCACGAATGCGCTGGATGACCTTCTCCACGTCGGCGTGCGGATCGGGCGACGGCGGCTCGTAGCCCAGCGAAATCGACAGATCGTATGGCCCGATGAACAGCACATCTGCAATCCAAGCAYGATCAGGACACCACGTCCATAAATCCAGAACTAAGCACGCACCGACGCCGTCGACGGACGCGATGGCCTCGAGATTCTGCACGGCCTCGCGCGTCTCGATCTGCACGATGACGAGCACGGCGTCGTTCGCGCCTTGGAGATATTCTGTCGCGCTGATGCCCCAGATCCCGTTCGTGAATGGGCTGCCAAACCCGCGCCTCCCGCGCGGTGGGAAGCGGCTCTCCGCGACGATGTTCGCGGCCTGGGCTGCGGTGCTCACCTACGTCCCCATTATATCTCAGTCAACTCGGGTCAGTCACACGGGCGAAAACGAGGGCACGCACCATGGCG